>DWDX01000666.1:0-24003 GCA_018245675.1 Agara michaeli | reverse complement strand
AGAAATCTTAAATATGGCGTAGTGTAAAATTAACATATTTGCACTTGTGTCACTGTCGCTCCAAATGAGCGATATATTAAATTACAAACATGTATCATTGATCGTCTAGTTATCCAATTTAATATGAATGGAAAGCTGCAAAACTTTCTTTTATTTAATAGGCATACAATTTTCGCAAAAGCATACATAAAAATTGCAGATAAGATAAAAAAAAACAGAGATAGCGATATTATGTTTATTTGAACTGAAATTTAAACTCAAATACAACTACTTTTATTGAACTTGAAGTTTCTGACCGAAGGTTGACCTGACCGGCACCCAAGGTTCGATGTGTATATAATATGTGTCATGTAAAAATCAAATTCCAGACGACAATTATAAAACAATATCATCTTTTATAAACGTAATATATTTAGCAGTGTAAGATCTTGATAAACTTGAAACGTTAAATTATTGTTATAAATTATGTGTTGAAGCGTTGGTGTACATTATTTTGTTTCCCGTTCTCACAGCCGTGCGAACAGGCAAGTGCTTGATCATGGGAGTGCTTGCCGGTGGTTAATTACATTCGTGACAGTGTGTTTAGGGATGCTTTAGACTCACTGGCGTGACCAATTACCTTAATCAACCCTACCGGTTTAATACTAAGGTTTAATATTACGATTTGAATAAATTACGTTCTGAAACTATTTGCAATAGTTCCCACGTTTGTATATAAAGGAATTTTACAAAATAAACACAAGATTATAGACTCAATGAAATGCCAATGATTGGTTAAAAATACAATATAGAAAATTATGCGGAAAGTTTTATTAAGTCAAATTATGTATTTTATTACCTAAACTAATGAACACATAAAATCCATCAATTTATCCATCGAAATGTATTTAATTTGATCGCACGGCTACGAGGAATGTGGAATAGAAGTGTGATAAAAAAAAATGTTACAAAGTATCTAGCTAAGTAAATTGGCAGCGACACATGGACGCACAGCGTAAAGAAGTCGAATACATTACACCACGAACCGACGAGTGTATTAAACAAGTACACTTATCTAATTACGAGGTAAACGACACCGTAGGATGCGCGGGCGCAGTTTCCGGCGCGTGCGCGAGTGGGGCTTCGCAGTTCCGGCAAGGTGGCGCGCCGGACGTCGGTAACTCGATTTGAGGACCGTCGACGACCATTCGAGAGGTGCATTGTATGACCGACGGGAAAAAGCATTGCATACCTTTCACTTGTCATCATACGGTCATGATTAGTTATGTTCTTTCAGTATTTACAATTAATAAAAACATAGGAAAAACAGGTATATATTAAATAGTTATAATTAAACGATTACACGACAAGACTAAGATGCTATAACGGCAGTTTTTTTAAAAATTATATACTGTTATCAGAAATATGACAGATTTATATACCCTGATTTAAAACTAGACAAATCTTGTATAATAATAACTATCGTGATTTTAAACTAGAAAAAAACTTGTACCACATAATAACTATGTAGATAGCTGATAAATATAACATTAAAAACTTACATTCATAATTTTACACTCAGATACCTACAGAACAAATATTCGTATTTCTCACACATATAATTTATCGTAGCTGGGAAACGAACCTACAAACCGTGGCTTAGCTTTTAAGTTCACTAACCACATCGCCTACGTGCGAAGCACTTATGTCATATAGTAATCGTGCTCATTATGTATAAGACCCTGCTTATTTAAACATTGCCACTTCAAATTCAAATTCAAATGATTTTATTCATTATAAAGTATATACATACAACTCATTACCAAACCTTGCTGGACAATAAAAAAGTAACATTACATTTACTGTAGCGATGATATGTAACAGCGCATACCGTATACGAGCAGGGTGTAAATTCTGAACATCCTCTACATACGAGTACGATAGACACTAACAATTGCACTGATTAGCCTCAGGCAGGCTGCATTAACTGAATACCCGAGAGATGATTCAATTACATTCAATTAGTTTCTCGCTTTGTTGGGCGGCGAGCTGGGCGGGGCGACCGGATTGGGCGGTGCGAGGGCGGGCGGCGCAGAGAACCGCCCAGCCTGTCATATTTTTGTCTTCTTCAGGCTGCTTGAAATATATCAATCCTTTATTCGAATTATATCTTTAGCATTCATTATATCCTTACATAACAAAATACGTATATACCTACACATTGATTATTGTTATACCATCACGCACTGTCCCTATCGGGGTAGACAGAGAGCATATCATTCTACAATGCAATGTAAAAACATGCAATGTTAGCCTCATGTGGTCAAAAATATGTATATAATTAAAGACGCATTAAAATAGTATCCCTTATAGTTATTGTTGTCATTATAAAATGCAAATTTAAATGACAATAGTAACGGAGTTAACAAAAAAAAAACTGAAAAAAAGTGTTCACAATTCCTGAACTGGAACTATCGGAATGAGTTAAATAACTGCGGTGTTGTTTTTAATCACGCAATATACATAGATAACGAAGCACCTTGAATTTTGTCAAGTTCATGAAAAACTTTCCGCCTTACCACGAGTTCTTTCTCGTTTTGATTTTCCAAAAACTCGAAATGAAAAAAAGCAGTTTGATTATTTTTTCTGGATCCTCCCTTCGTAAAACATAAAAAAATCACCTTACAATTGACCTCACAACAACAATAAAAAAGGGGCGAGATCTTCTCTAAGGCAGATCCAATAGTCTTCAAAAGTAGAGTAACTCAATTTTTTTTGTGATTCAAAAATTTCATACATTGCTTGATACTTTATCTTTATTATCTCCTTATCATTACGACTAACCTATTGAACCAGTAAATATTGGTCATGACTCCTGAGTCATGACTCCAAATTATTTCTTTATGGCTCGGTGTTAAATTATTTGTATAAGTGGATATTTAAAAGTTTCCACAGTGTACTTCAGCAGTTGCAAAGAATCTGCCTAATTTGAGACGAGATATCTGTGGTTCAACGTTTCGTAAGACATAAATTTACAGTGAAAAAGGCTACATATCAAAAGGTACGGTTTAAATTGTATAAAACGACCATGTCCTTAATGGTCTAAACACGAATAGTGACAAGTGAAGCGAGAATCAAGTGACAACTCAACAAGGTGGTACTGGCGGCACAAGATGCGGGCGTTATCTTGGTCGTGGTGAGGTGATTGTGGGCTAAAAAACCTGGTAAACACACGAGCGTGTATGGGGGTCCGCTTAACACATAGCACACTGTTCCGATCGTGCGTAGATATCGCTTAGGCGACCTCTACAGCATGTTCACGTAATTTGTTTTACTATTTTTTTTGGCATAATTGTGGTTTGCTTTAGTTTTTCCTTTTTATCAATCATTTTATTTTCTGGATTCAGTTCAATTTTAGTTTTTAGTAAGAAAAGTAAAGTCAATGTTATTTTCTACTTCCATATTTATTAATCTCTACAGCATTGCAAAACTTAGACATATTTTTTTTATGTAGTTTTCGGCTGTAATTTTGTAGGGTTTTCCTTGTTATCAGCAATTTTATATTTAATCACTTTCAAATAAGACAAAATAGGCAATAGAGACAATATTGCGATTGATTGTTTAAGAATATAAATAAATAAAATAATAATGAGCATTGACTGAAATCAAGGTGGTTTTCTTCAATTCCATCCGCTCTACAATAGGAGCATCCTGTGCGAGGGTTGCCGCTCGTGCCGCAGCACGCGCCAGGGTGCGCACCCTGCCCGTCAGTCCTGTCCCGACCGCCTCGCCGAGCGGACCGCGCACCCCTAAGCACCAAAATACGTAAACTTTCAAACAATACTCGCGCCACCAAACACAATTTAAAACTTGTTTTAAAATCAGATTTTATAAAAATTACAGTTACTTTTCTTTTTTTTTTTTTTGTCTGGTGACTTCAAGGGGTGTCGACGGCTGAGTCAGCAGAGGAGCAGGAACAGGTATGAGTCATTTAAATTTTCTCGCCATAGTAACGCCCCCGGTCCACCTGTGGTAGGGTTGAAAAGTTTGCAAAGTTTAGTGCGCACTTTTTAATTGAAATTTTTCATCCATTTTATCTATTTTCGATCTATGAGTGACCGATTCTATCAGACGACATTATATTTACCAAAATAAATACGTATGGAAATCGATGTTTGAAGAATTATGGTGTTCCTTTGTTGCATATATGTATAATATGGTATATTTAGGTTACAACTATTTCATAACAATTATTTTTGTGTGCGAAATATCTAATTATAATATTTTTTGTAATAATGAGAAAGTGAATACATTTTATTTCGTTGTTGTATTTTTAAACAATGTAAAAACTTGTTTTCATTTACATTACTGATATGATCAATAATTGACAATCATTAATTTTCTTTATTCGTTATATTTAACGAGGGTGACATCCAGTAAATGTTATGTGGTTACCGTAGCGGAATTGTCGTAGACAGATAGAATCAGTTCTAATCTCAGTCACGAGCGTCGTTCGACGAGATACCTTTCTCGTAGTCCCAGGTATGTTGCTACCCCTGTGTTGGAAATGAACATGTCTTTATGTGTTTTTGGTGTTTCGTATAGTCAGAAGTATTTCTAATGCCGTTGCACTAAACAACAAATATATAAAGTTTCAAAACCACGCGTAGCATTTTCGGATTGAAGTCCTGGAACTTCTTTATGGAATAACCTATGGAACTTGCAGTATAGCTTACAAAGTAAAACTTTGTTGTTATCTTGAACGAATATTGTTTATTGATTTGTTTATTTATTTATTATTTATGTTTGATAACAAAAAGAGGACTTAATGGCTCATGACATTTTCGACGAGTCAACCAAGTTTTCTAAAGTATTAAAACCATTAATGAAGCGCGATATCAGTTTGCTTTTCGAGATTCAATATTGTTACTGAAATCGTACACTAACAAATCAAATATCAGATTGTTAAACGAAGCTCCAGATGCGTAATCTAAATAGACACGTTTAGCTTCGCGGGGCAGAGTGGCAAGCTTTTAGAAGTGAGCCTGAGCGATCGGTTTTCCGCAACACAACAATCTATCCTAAACTAAAGTAACTTGTATGTCTTCTTGGGGTTGCTACAAGTTTGCAGGAGTTGGACAACTGCTGTAATAACATACTGTATATTATTATGTTGAACTTTAACTTGGCTGTTAGTCAACGTGTTCGATCCAAAGTGAATTAGCTAATGCAAAATCTGGAAATGCTGACTACTATAATTTTTATCTACGACCTGCAGATGACTAACGTTTCCGAGGTCTACATTTAGCTCTATATATATTTTAATTAGTGAGAGGCATAAAATAATAATAATATTTATTTACAGAAAATAACATTGGTTTTTCTAAATAAATTGAATTAATAAACTACATATTATCGTTCGATAAATGTTTCACCCTCTTTGGATGTCGGGGAGTTGTATCACAATATAAGAGATCTAAATTAATGGACAACATTTTGAGAATGAATAAGTTCTCTATATATAGCTAACGGACTAATGTTTTATTGCTCAACGTGTATCTACAATCGCATAGCAAAATCATAGTCCACTTCTTAATTACAGTTCACAAAGCTCCATTTTAAAACCTAATAGTGATCATTAAACTGTTAGGTTTCTACATTACAGGTTCAAAGGGCCAACGTTAGCCTTTTCCCTTTCACGATGCTTTAATTCCTATCATTATCGTCATTTACTCGTATACATGCTCTTTGCTTTTCATCGCTACAAATATACCCTTCCCGGAATAGTTTATAAAATATTTTCTTCTTTTTCTATCAGTGGCAACGGTTAGAACGATTTTAGACTTTACTGTTATTATTGATGTTACCGGTGTTGATGTTTTAAATAAAAGTACTTTTAATAAAAATAACAAAAAAAGTTATTTTTTTATAAAAGTACGTTGCGTTGTAATTGTAATCTGTTATTCTTAACCGCAATATTAGGTTAGTGATCTAACTGGACTGGTAACAATAATTCTAAATCGAACATGGTATCTAGATATTTATGTGGAGTGTAGGCTTGTATATCACATTTGAATAATAATTACAAGGTTCATAACGCATTTAAAAAACTATACCTGTCTAATTAGACTGAATTGTCATTTTACGTAAGGTAGGTACCTTATCCGTAGACCATATGTATTACGAAAAGAACTTTAACTGTGCATTTCTATTGATTTACAAAAACATTTTCAAATCAATACCTATCTATATAACATTTATATTTTTTATGAATGACTTAACTGTTTATTTATATACCTACTTCGTCAAATACGTGTCTTGATTATTTTATATTATATACAGTTATAAATATAAAGTAACAGCTCTACATGGAAAATTATTGTAAATAATTCAACAGATTAATAAAACGATACAGTTACCTGGGCGCGACTGTTCAACACCTTGGTTGAAAGTAATTATGGGTATAACGCTCGAACCTTTCCATAGGGTAACGGAGGGCGGAATAGATTATTCAAATGTATCCAGCTTACCATCGTTTATAAATTTTAAGCATTTACTAAGTTATTATTATTGTAAATAGCTTTTTTATTGCTTTTCGTTTTATTGTATTTCGTTTACCGCAATTCGGCTATAGGTTAATGCAAGAATTATAATCTGGCACTTTTCAAACGTTGCGTGAATGGACATTTACTAGGCAGGTATGTTACATCGTGGGCTATAACATCGCTTTTCATTAGGCGAGATTGGGGGTCAAATGCTAGCCTATTTCAAATTTTAAAAACCTGTGTTTATCTTTTTGTTTTTATATAACATTAGAATCTGTTTAAAATGGGTTGAGGCTTAAAGCCTAAACTAAAATAAAGTGTTAAGGATTACTTTAGTGATTTGAAAGGCAAATGGTTGCGTGCAAAAAAAAAATATTAGCAGTATGACTATTATTAGCAATATTTAATGTTCAGCAATATGACTATGACGTTCACTAAGTAGGCATAGACATACTGATGACCAAATAAGTTTTGACTTCGAATCGTGTACGTAACTAATAACTGTTTTCCGCGCAGGCTACGTTGCCTTCTTTGGTTTTAGACCTTATAAAGTTATAACACGTGTTGCCCTTGTAAGTCATAATATTGTAACAGTTTAAACGCATACCGTGTATAACAAATGGTGACCTTTACAACTCGTCCACGGGACGCGGAACGATCACGATACACGCCGGCACGCTAGCATACCCACAGTGTTGTCGATATAAAGTACTTGTGGTTATACATACAACATGTATTAAGTGTCAGTTCCAAATTGTAACTTAACTTTCTTCGCACTGTTTTGATATTAACCTTAGCTATGTGGCATTAGCATGTGTTATTGTTTGCATACCGTCTAGTAGGTAGTACTTGAAACTTGTTTAACAGTGGAACGATAAGGAATTGATGATTTCATATCGGATAGTTATCATGTAATGTCATATAGATAATTATATAGGTGTATTATGATATAACTCCATTAACAAATAAATATCTTCAACTATTAGCCCCGCCCTTGAACACTCCAGCCGCCCTCGGATTATTCGACCCGCCCAAATATATTCATGGAATATTTTGTTATTCTCCGAAAGGCCGATCCTCTCCCTTCCCTCTCTCGAACGGAGTAGATTTACCTTAATCCGTATGTGCATATATATTCATCACAAATTTCATATAATAGCAGTGATATATGACTAGTTGAAATAAGATTATTGACACTTTTTTATGCGTACTAAATATTCACAGTTTTAACAAGTTACACTTTTATTGCTAATATTTCTTAATATCACTAGAAGCAAGGTGATAATTAAGCCTTACAGATAGTTGCTAGCGTACCAAACTAAAAAAATCATGGGCTTGTAATCATGCAAACCTTATAAAATCACTACCGTTACCACATTAGCATATAAGTTATTCATTGTATTGTACGGTTGTGAATCGTGGTGAGTATTCATTAGGGTTGCAAGTTTCATATGGTTGTTGCGTTACAAGGTAACAATTGGAGTTTAGTGTCTATGTTTTTCTTTGAAATATGAAATGAATATATGAAATATATGAAATATATTTATATAAAAAATATGTGAACAAAATCGCTGTACTTAGCATCAATTTCCACTTTTATGTGTTATTTTAGATGTAGGTCTAAGACTGATAATAACTTATTATAGATTTGATAATGAACATAATATAATCTGAAGTTGGTATTAATATGTTTTTAATGATTTATAATAATGTAGGTTTTGTGTACATTTTAGTTTTGTAATGTACTAGACGGTTGCTCTCAGACACAAAAGGAACCAACGCGGGGTGAGCGTGGGATCGACGATCTCACCATTAATTAAGTAACGTGGATAAACTACCCCTTGAAATTTAACGGTTTAAATTTCACCCTGACAAAATTGTTTTTGTGACTTCCCCCTTTGACGCGAAATATTATGTTTTTGTACACTTCTTAATACAAAAAATATCAATAATTATGCTTTTTAACATGAGTATTAGATAGTCGATTGTGAAAATCCCTTGGTAAATGTATTTCAACCTATTTAAGACACAAATATATATTATTTAATGTATTTGTTATATTGTGGCTCTAGCAGGAAAGAATTTATCCCGACAAAACACGTTACGCAATTACAATCAGCGAAATGGAGCACTCCAACACTATTGAATCAACGTGCCCTCTTGACGTCTTTGTATCCGAAGTCAAAAGCGTTTTTATTGCACTTTTAGCTAAATGCGGCTTGCCCATTGATTTAAGACTATTTATATTGTCGCAGGAAACGAATATCAAAACTGAAAATTAACGCCTAAGGAGATTATACTGTTGCAATGATGTCTGTTAGCCGATTGTAATATGGAAGCAGCGTTACCACACTTTCAACGACTTACCACTTCTCGATTCTATCAGCAGTATGCCGCTCCCCCAGTTCGAGTTTCCAACAATTATCTTCATGATCTCATTCCTCCACAACAACCAACCCTCCTTCAACAGTACTTAGCATATTACCATGAACCCTTAGTACCTCTAGATTTATCCCTCAAAACAACAACTCCGATTACCCCTCCCTGTACTCCTCCACCCTTGCAAAAAAGAAAAGCGGAAGAAACAAAGCCTGATAAATCTCCTAAAATATTTCGACATTTCGAAGAAACAGATACAAGGGATAATTCAGAAGACCGACCAGAAAACAGAAAACCAGAAGATGAAAATTCAAACGACAGTGAGAGTGCAGAAGCAAAAAAATTGAAGTTTACGAAGCAATTCTTTGAGGAACTTCAAACTTGCCTGCCTAATGAGACCGAGACTTCGTCTAAAAGTGAAAGAAGTTCTCCGGACATTGTCGAAGTAAGAGATGTAGAGGAACGACCCAAGAAACCTCCAAAACCTCCACAACAATTAAAAAAGAGTAAAGCTGTAAGAAAATTGACTTTTGATGAAGACAAAACATCTCCAGTTTCTGGAACCATTATAAGAGATCTTGCCGAAGACGAGACATTAGTAGTTCGAAAGGTAAAATATATTTTTAATGTTATTTTTGTAATAAGATATCTAAATTAATAAATATGCGTAATAAAATAGATATTTCTTAGCATTGCAATACCAAATAATGCTGACACTAGGAATTAGACATACTAAATATATAGGTATACATTTGATATAATGGCAACATTGGGGTTAAATAACATTAATATGTTGAAATTAAACTCTAGTTTCACAGGAACTACTAATTACAGGTCTTTACTGTAGCATTACAGTATTGTGAGGCGATTTTCCTTATCGTTTTCACAATTAAACGCTATGAAATCGGCTGGTGTGTTGTGTTTTCTGCTAATAACAGTTTTAAGGGGCTTAAGGGCAAACCGCAACCCTACTATGTGTGGCGGTTCTTGGACATTAATACTGAAATAAATCCTTATTTTTTGATTACGGTTCTTTACTTTTCTTCACATTTTGCAATAATAAATTTATCGGGTGATCTATGACTTTTTATAGCTTTTGGTGAATTATATGCAACTGTGTAATACCGAATTTTTTCATAATCTAATGAAATCTCTTTTTTTATTATACATACGTAATGATACATTCTTAAGACATAACCACGATTATAGATTGTGCTATGATTTATATAGGTACATGATATTTATTTATACTTTTCTTTCGACATATTGATACGTCTCCTTGATAAAATGAACCAAAAAACCATATCTGGTTTTCAAACTGGTAAACGCTAATTAAATCAATTTTTTTAGGGTGATATAGATCCAGCTTTCAACGTAGTAGAGATTACAGAAGAAGCGAAAGCTTTGATCGCAACTATTGAAAATCGCTTAGGCCGCTACATCTGCAGGTTGTGTCGAAGACTGTACAGCGATGCGTTCGCGCTTGCTCAGCACAGATGTTCGCGCATTGTACACATTGAATACCGCTGTCCAGAGTGTGATAAGGTAAACTATTACTATTGTTTCTTTTTCATCATTCCTGTCTGCAGACTGAAAAGTACTTGTATATATTTTTTTTCTATACAAATTTTGTATTGTTTTCAATATTATGAAAGGAATAATTTAATCTTCTTCAGTTAAATGAAACCATCTTTGAAATTAATGGTCTCATAACATATTTTTAAACAGTAACCATGTTCTGAAGCTAAACCATTATTTAATTAAATAGTCATTAATTAAGTAAAAACACTAGCACAGCGCCCATTTCAATTTCGAATTGTATCTTGTTATCTTATTTCGATTATCAATTCGTTATGATGGCTTAAAAAAAAACAAAAACTCTCCACAACAATGCAGTGTGGGAATCAATGAAACAGAGGGTGGCAATTGGTAAACACTTGGCGCATTTGCCATGGGAAATGGGGTTGATGCCATGACAAAATGTTTGTACACCTTAATTGATACGTCATGTGATGCGTGACTATGATCGTTATCTCGATTGATGGCAAACATCCGATATTCATGAGGTGCAATTACTTCATTGAAAACAAAGCGGGAATGACGCGCTTATGAGAAAATAGCAGTTTTAATAAAACAAATCTTCAATATCTATCTATGCTTAGATAACAGTCCATTTTTTAGACGAGTTAAAAGTTGCTTCTTCAACTTTTTGTCCGTTTGTTGCTATTCGTTTCTTTATGTTTATAGAGATTTTTTAAATACGAGTTAAATTTTTAGTAATCTACAATTTTAAATATAACACTACGAGCTTGATTTTAATATATTATTCCTTTTTGCGTATTGTTTGTTGAATATACGTAATTGGTGTCGTTTGACGTTTTATATCTATTAAGATGTAGGCTTATTTTTCAATGTTCCTTAGGTATTCAATTGCCCAGCCAACCTGGCGTCGCACCGTCGTTGGCACAAGCCTCGAGTGCCAGGAGCCGTCAAACGGCGTGATCAGCCTGCCTCTGATGCGGGACGCTTTCCTTGCCAGCACTGCGGGAAGCTATTTCGACGACAAGCTTACTTGAGAAAACATCTGCTAGCTCATGAGCAGCCAGAGGCGGAAGCCGAAAAAGAGCCGTCTGCTTTCAGACAGGTTCATATGGATTATCCTACTTACCAACAGGTGATACTTTATGATCAAGCAAAACGAAATACAAAGCACTATGAACTAATAATAAAATAATCGAAAATGAACAAAGTCGTGGAATTTACGTGATTTCTTGACAAACTTGTAACTGAAGATTTTAGATTATCTACTATACTAAAATTATAAAACTAATTACATTATCTTTATCTTACATCTTATCGTATATAAATCATTTGTTGCTAGATGTATTTTTTTGCTTTAGTTGCAAGTAATTATCAAAGTATGTATATAAAACCATCTGGGAATTTGTAAAATTGTGGTTTCTATTTAAAAAATTTACAAGTACATGTTTATTTTATTTATTTATTCTCATATCATTTTTTTTAAATAGGAGGCAGTCCATGACAACAACTTCAACTCCTTCTGGAACAAAATTCCACCACCACCGCAGGAACTCGCGTGGGACGGGGTCCGAGCGCGATGCGCGTCTCCCTGCTCCTCGGAGGACTCGCGCAGCTTGGACGTCACGGGCTCAGAGGACGAAGGTGGTGGCTTGGGGGACGGCTGACGACGCGTTCTGCGGCCGGTGCCGCGGTTCCCCTATCCTGCTCCCAGCAGTCTTTATCCCTATACGACTCCATATGGGCAGGACAACACGCCCTTGTACTTTTCTTAGATCATTAATTAGCAGAGCAAATGTTATTAGTATGGAAGTACGAAGCAGAATAACCAAGATCGAATTCCGTCTCTCGAACTTTGCTTACATTACGAAACAAGCGTAAGTAAAAAAAGTTTTAATATATGCGGATTCTTCTAGAACATTTTAAAGCTCTTGTTGTCGTGCCTGGTAAAGGAAGGATTTATGATGAGTAAGCAGTCTCGTGACTTAAATATGTCGTCAGTTTTTCGTTTTGGTGATATTAAGAGCTAATAATATCTGATCGTCATTAGTTATTGATAAATTTATAACTGAATTCTAAATATTGTTGCACTTTAATATAAATTATTTCATGTAGTGACGCACCTTTGTCTTATATTTAGACTAAGTTATGTAAATAGCGTGTAATGGATACTTTACACTTTTTATTTCTAAGCGATGTACATATCATATCTCCTACAGCATCATTCCAAATTGAGGAGAGTGTTAGACACTTTTCTTATTTTATTTTTTAAGTAGAATAGATGTATATACTTTATATGTGTCTTAATGATCTTATATTAACTTGCTTGTGTAAGTGAACTTCTTAATTAGAGCAAAAATAAAAGTCATTAAGTAAAATGTAAATATATAATATAACTAATCGCTGTTCACTTTCTAAATATTGAGAGAATTTTAGGAATAGCATTTTAATAGGATTTCTGTCTTTGTGATTTGTAGTGAAGACAATCTTAGCGTACAATAGCTCGATCGCTTCAAGTTACAAGGGGTCACCTCAATCGATGGCCGGCCATATTTTTAGATACAAAGCCGACTTGCAACCATCTCATAATTTTTTCAATCGTCGTTCTGCATATGGTTAAATGGATGTTTCCAGAAACAACGTTTTAATAAACTGTTTCGTTAGAGTAAGCTAAAGTTTTACGTTTTCTAGTCACATAAAAATTTCATTAAAGTAATTCTCATATCTAGTCAGAATTAAGTAGAGCATATTATATTTACATGCTTTTGTATAAGCGACCAATTGTAATGTATATATGTAGTATCAAAAAGGTGTGGTCCCGTTTTGATGTAAATAGTAATGGATCGAAATAATCGTCAAAGTATTATTGAAATTTCTCTGCTATATTGCTATGATTTATGGTTTACTATGAGTCTTTTATCTAGTCAAAATTGGATAATGTAATTTTTTCTACACGTTTTCTTGTTAGTAAGGATTAAAATTATTTACTAGATTATTTTTAGCATTGTAACAATATCTTCAATCAAGCTTATTACAAAACTTGAAGTTTTTTCTAAAATAATGTTTTAATCTAATCATTTTTAAATTATCAATAATTACATATATAAATTTATATTTACGTTACATATAGTAAATAATGTTCTAGTCATCAGTAGTCATTTTAAAATATATTATTTTTCTAATATACTTTGGTCTCATGTTGAAACAAAAATCAACTAGTCAAAATTTATCTAGTCTATTGTAATATTTAAAACATTTATTTATTCACACATTATTGTAACACCTAAAGCTAGTAGATCTTACAACGAGCGGGCATAATGCTAGTATCCTCTGCCAGTCAACCCAAAAGTCTAGTCTTCTTTTGACCAAAAACTATCTACGTACATGATATGTACTATATCATTTATTTTTAATAGTCATTGCAAAGTAATCATCGATCTAGTCGTGACATTTAAACTATCCAGTCTTATATCTTTGCAAAAATAAAATAGGTAAATTTTAATAAATTTTTTATACATTACAAAAATATATTTTCTAGTCAATAGGACTAATACGTCCTAAACATTAAGTATCTAGTCAAGTTATAGTATTACATGGATCAGTGTTTCGAATAAGATCTCTTTAAATATCGATCTCATTTTAAACATCAGACCTAATCGTAAATTCATCTAGTCAAAAATTAATCGATTTTTTTAAATGTTTTTCTGGTTTAATTGAGTTATATAACAAAACTTAATGAATGATTAAAATGGCGGCTTAACGTGGATATCAAGTAAGTCATCATAATCAAATCGACAAGCTAAACATTGGTTGCAAAGCGCATAATCGAACTACATCTATTGTGGTGATCCCATATTTGTTAAATATCGGTTGAAGCCAATTTACGAACATATTCAATATAGCCACTATCATACACACATACATATGTAGTACAGATAGTAAGAAACATATTTCAACTTATACTGTAATCATAACACATATGCTAAGTACATTTATTGTTTTAAAAAAATATTTATAATAGGTTAAGAATTTAATGTAAGAAATATATTAGGAGATATTATATATTAAATATATAATAAGAGGTCTCTATCGAGTGGAATCTAGTCAGTGTGTTCTTAGAAACGCGTTCCAAAGATATGTACATAATAAACGCTATATAAAAGTATTTACTAGTAATGTATAAAATGTTACAAATATTAATTTATTTAAATTAACTTTTTTTGATATAGTTTTTTATTTACTTTTTTATACATGTATCGACCAAATTTCACCAAAGTAAAAATATATAAAGAAAATTGAACTAGGAAAAGGGATATCATAGTTTTTTTGTAGTAACCGTAAAGTATATCAGTTTTAATTGAAATTTAATTTTATAAATATCAAAGCGGTAATATATGGTTTTATTATACTTTAAGATTTAATGAGTGTACGTAGTAGGTATTGTAATTACTTACTTTCCATTTGTGTACTTTACCGAAATTTCTTTAGGTAGGTGATATTTTTAAACTGAGTTTTTTATTTTTAAAGACCTATCTGCCGCATTTTAGCCTTTGTAATTGTTTCATTTAAAAGTTGCGTACTGTTAATAGGTATTATAAGTTCAATAATTTATAGTGATAAATACTTATGTATATTTAAATGTAGTTCTAGAATAGTTTCAATTAATATGTTAAAAAAGATATCGGGTAAGTAGTCATCATTTTAATTAATACACGAATTGTGGATGCTTAAGTTTCTAGGTTATTCGGACGGTTCTCAAGGATTTATGTAAACAAAATGAAAATACCACTTCGCAATCTGAAAATAGACTCCAAAAATGAACACTCCTGAATTTTATCATCATATTGATGCATTTAGAATAAACCTCTTAAAAAAATATTTGATTACCGAAAATAATTAAAATGTAGAGTTTTATTAAACATTTCTTAACACAATTCTAATAATGTAGATCTGCACTTTGTATCAGTAGAAAGAAATTGTTATAATTAAAGTAAGTTATTAAATATTCTTATTATAGCTATATTACGAACTATAGTAAAACAATGTATGTATAATGTAGATTCGATATTTATTAGACCTTAGCGTGTTTATGAAAATAAACTATTAAATTGCATTTTCTTTTATTGATTTATTCTTAATTCGTGATGTCAGTTATAGGTGGCGAGCATCGTTTCATCATTGGCATACTCGTAATACTACGAAAATTTGAGATCGATATACTTAATATTTGAAAAAACATCACCTTCCTCATAACGCTTGTGGAACTTTATTTAATTACAATTATTTTTAAAATGCTATACATTTGTCAGCATACATTCGCAATTTAGAAATGAAAAATAGATATTTTTATTGGGAAGCATTGCGTATCGGTGTTCATTAATACATTTAGTTTTCTCATTTTTGAAGTAAAAATAGGAATAAGAGCAGCTCTTTACCTTACTTGAAAAATGTTCGAGATCAAGTGACTCCCATTGTTTGTGGTTTTATGAATTTAACACTCTCCGGGTACCGAAATAATGTTAAATTATCCTATTTTCTTTAGATCTGTAAAGCGATGTAAGTCACAGACTACTAAATAAAGGATCTGTGGTTCGCGCAGCTGTAATCGTCTGGTTGACTGCGAATCGGAGCTGACAGATATTGCAGTGATCACTTAATCAGATGTACTACAAATTAGTCACTTCATTTCCATAACATTTAATCACAGGTCCAATCAAAGTAGCGTGCAAATTAAAAGTGCTAATAGATTATCATAATGTAGTATTGTAATGAAATTGTTGATCACCTTGTACGCCTTTGATGTTGGTGTTCTTTTAATATTAACATATAACTCTACACTCAAAGTAGTCATCACTATTTGTGTAAGTAACATGGAAGTTAGTCATGACATTATCGAAAAATTTTTTTTTTTTTTTCAATTAAAAAATTGAAAATATGCCTGTAATAAATTATCTTTCTAAAATACTGCTTGAATAGAAATTTCTCAGAGGACCTGGAATGTTTTTGGATTGTATGTGAAAATTAACAAGTTTGCAGAGTTCTGTTCAAATATAAATATTTTTCATATCTAATAGAAAGAGCGCCATCTGTATATTGCTAGGGAAGTGAAACTGAATAAGGTGTTGTTTTGAGGGGTAAACTATGTAGGGGTTGTTTTATAGTAAAATTGCGGCAAGTAGTATCCAAGATTGACGCTAGATTGCGTTGTTCAAAACGTATCAAAAGAACCTTTTGCATTAGAAAATTTGAAAATCTCTTCTAACAAACTGTTCATGTAATTAATTTTCGATATTACTTAACTGTAATCTCTGAAACTTAAAACTTAGTCATTAGTAGCACCACATTGTGAATAAGATACATGTTATATGTTTTAGAAATGTTATACAGAATTATGTTAGAGAAGATTTATAGAACAGAAATTCAAATGTTAATATCGACAAGTAGAGATAAGACAAAGCCAAAGACAAAGACGTTTATTTACACAAATATGCGTACATTTAAGAATTTTACAGAATTATTAATTCAATGCATATTTTGCTTTTTACGGCGTAAAAATTTAGATAGAAAAAGAGTTAATAAATCTGTAACCCCGCGATGTTTTCTACGCACTAAACACTTACAACAATGATGGTTATACATAATTGCAGATGGCTCGGAGATTGCCTGATGCTATTATGCAATTTATCCTCTTATAACGAAACGCTCCGAGTAATCATTTTCAGTTCGTAAACACACCTGGTATCGGTTGAATGTATAATGAAACACGTGATCGCAGCTTGCGTTATTTTGAACTTAATTAAATCCGGTCATTTCTACGTGGTAACGCCGAGTAAAGATGCGGAAATTACAACAGCGTCGCAGAAAAATCCCCTCAATGGATCAGAAGCCGAAAATGATAGCAAACAAATCTATCGTAAAGAATTAATGAGCAAAGAAAATTATATTTATTTGGATGACGTTATATATGCATTGAAACACCGAAATTGGACTGAAGAAGAGGAGCCTTGCTTGGAACAGACTCTACGATTGATCTATAACCTACAGAACTCTACCCTGTGGGCAGTGTGGGGTACGTACGTGTTAACAAATTCTCTAAGGCGAGGTTTAACTACAATTTGAAATTCATTTTTACGCTCTTCACACCCTGCTATGAGCGAGAGATAAAACAATTGTAAGGGTGCATAGTATTTTATGGAGGCAAATAAATGTACAATTTCTTATAACACATACGCTAGAAAAATTTGTATTGAGAAAAAGTTAGAAAAAAAAATTTTGAATGTTGTATGTATGAAGAATAATTTCATCTTAAATCACAATTATTAATACTTTGTATAATTCGCCTACAATAAAAATACACTATTTTATAAAGGAAACTGTAATAAATAAGCTTAAAATTATTTTAATTCTTTCAATCACGATAAGAACAAATCCTTGCTTTTTTATTTGCTACTGTTGTTAAGTCTATATTACGTATCGGCATCATCAATAACACTATAACGTTTCATCGAATATAGGTTATTATTTCCTATCCTAGTATAATCTATAAGCTTCAATTTTCACATTTTCTTATCCTTGTCATCATATTTTTTTTCATTTAACTCTCGACATCGTAAACAATAGAAGCCGTATGTGTTATATTTGACCAATTAACACAATAATATTTAGCTATTTGAACCATATCAAGTCTCTATGTTTTATTTCTTCATTGACTTGCAATTGACTTTTATTTCGGTTCAAATCGTAACACGCCTGATTTCATGGACGTAGAAAAAAAATAACCATTTTTTTCCGCAGTGCATTATATTTATGTATTATGAAGTTCAAAACTTATATAATTATACCTATTTGTGTCTCTCTGTTGGAACTGAGGTATGGGCACAACGTGTGTGTGACAGTTATTTCAACCGCCATAAATGTCGCTAACAAGGGATAACAATCGTTGTCAAATGATCAAATTTGACTTAGCCCAGTTAGCTCTATCTAAAGTTTGATTGTAATTTGTTGTTTTTGTTGTATTTTTTATTTGTTGTAATGTGTGTGTTACTCTTTACGGGACGGTATGGTCGCTCTGCGATAAAGTCCTTTAATAAATTAAAAAAAAAATGATCGCGGTCAACCTTTGTCAAATGATCGCTCTCCAAATTGAAGACGAAAATGCTTATTAGTATTTATCTCTAATATTTACCCGTCTGGTTATACACTTGATAGCTGGGATGGTTTGGGGTAGAGGCCATTCTAGCGCCTTAAAAGTACAAGCGCATATTCAATTATCAAGTTTTAATAACAACCGGTGTGGTAGCCAACTGTAGTTCAGAGGCGCGGCTTTGCTGCATCTCTAATGCTTAAGTCGGTGGACCTTCAAAATATCTCTGAAGTTGTGGTGAATACGTATATTTTGCCCCTCAGATTGGGATTCCACATCATCTGAGCCGGAAGGGATTTTGTTCGGTAACCGTTACCATTTGGGCAACTATGACGAGTGTATGAGGACACCCTGGTACGACACGCATCCTGATCTTCGAACCCAGTACTGCTTAGCCGAGATAGAGTTAGAACGATACGACAAGAGAACTGTGAAAAAACAACTAGATATCTTAAATCCATACAGTTCCGCTTTGAACTATATAGAGGTATTTTTTCATTTCTGTTACATAGATCTGTGTAATTACTCATGAACAAATACAAATGATAGGTAGACGTGTATCTATATGGTGCTTAAATATAAATATGGGTTTCGCCTAATTTTTGAAAACTCCTTTTATAAAGAATCCATATTGCGAAAGAACTACTACACAGTTTTATTTGCGGGTAAAGAAATATTACATATTTTTCTAAGCTTATGAAAATAATGTAAATATTTCTAACCGACAGGTTGCGAATTTCAGACGCTTCTATGAGTCTCAAATTGTTGCATCGATAATATTACAGCATAGAAATATCATTAAAGATATATTTTTCTTATAGTCTCGCTCTAGCTTCCAGCGACCGTTAAACAAAGTGACATGGGGCGCCTGCGTGCCTGTGATTTGCTCGCCTTCCTCCGTAAAGCAGTTACTGGAAGTCATGCTGGCTCGCAGCTACGTGGGCGCTGCTGGCCTCCACGCGAATATCTCAATCACTGAAGACTGCCAGAAGGTGGATCATACTAGAGAATATAATGGACTATTCTTTACTTTTGTGTAAGTATCATAATTATAGTTGAATACATTATTTTATTAATAGTCTGCTCTTGCCCATTTAAATAGTGGTTTCAATCGGGTCCTCTACGTGTATAAAAACTCAAAAATGCCTTTATTGTTGGTTCTGCGTGTGTTTATGCGAGTCTCGATTGTCACCGTTTTATCAGACGTCTAAAGTTTTTGAACGTTCAAGGAAAAAAAACTTCCTTTAAGCTGTTGATGATATTTAAAAAAAAGTCTGTCGTAAACACCTCGTTCACCTCCGTAGCGTTCTTCGCCATTATGATTACCATGATATACTATAGTGCTACATATGGTAACAAACATAACACATATTTCTATTACAGAGGTACAATAGGCTCACTATTCATCGTGGTTTTGATATGCACATATATGAATCGCAAAATGGGAGACAAACCGCAAGACACTTCTATCGGTAATCAATTAATTATATGTTTGTTTTAATGTCGTTGATAAATAAGTACGAGTATAGTGTCATTTTACGCCACAATATAAGTTTATAAATATAAATAAATATATACCTTTTGTAGGCCGTAATGTTATGCGAGCATTTTGTCTGAAAGAGAACTTAAAAGATTTGTACAAAGTTCAGAGAGACGGCGTGGAAGTGCTTTACGGAGTCCGTTTTCTATCTATGTGTGTTGTGGTGCTGGCACATCAATATGGAATGTTTAATGGCGGGCCCATTACCAATGCATTCAATGTGGACAAGGTGAGTTTTTAAAAACAAGATATAATAAAGACTAGCCTCTTGGTACAGTGGATTGAGACTCAACCAGACCCAGCGGCCAGAGACAAACATTTGTGTCGAGCACATTTGTGTGTTGTCTAGATGCAATAAAGATATTTATATACGTCTAACATACTCGTATATGAATATTTATTAATGTCTTATTACCAAAATACAGGCAATTACTAGACTAATTCGGAAACGGTTAGCCTTGTGTGGAATTCTCGCAATTATTATCAGTATTTCGTATAATACATAAATAATTTTTGTTACATTAACGCTGTCATCAATTGTATTTGCACCGTGGCTGAAATTATTTAAAATAATTGGTGGAATAACATTATTTTTGTTTACTATGCATATAGCAATGTTCTATATTTATTAAAGGAGTGGAATGAATCAAAATTGTCTCTTTCTACGTCACAGAACTGGTAAAATGGTGTGTTTGTTTAACTTTATAATAACATAAAATAGTAACAGCCGACATTTCCCTTGATTTTGTTTTTTGTTTTTCAGGAGGCAATGACAATATGGGGTATGCTGTTACTCCACGAGGACGTAGTTGTGGATACTTTTTTTTTACTCTCAGGGTTTTTAACTGCGAGAGGAATCGTAAAGCTTAACCGATTGCCAAACCTTATTGTTCTTATCTTGAAAAGATATGTTAGGTAAAGAATCTTCTCTACAATTACATTGTAGAATTTTACGTACAAGCATATAATCACGTCTATTTGCTTTAGGGCCAGGCTGGTAAGATTTCCACGGACACTGATCCTGACTTACATAAAAAAGAGTATTTGAAATAGCTTAGCACTTGAACACAGTCTCGAGTGATGGAAAGCGATGATACGGCCTACCATGTATCATACTTGCCTAGTAGATGCCAATTCACGTTGGAAAAGTCCTAGGTTGTAATTTTCGGGAAGCACAGATGCAGTTAGGGTATTCCACTCTTTAACCGTTCTCATCAGGAACGAGGCAAAAAGCCGCTTCGTTGTAGTTAATTGAATGGCTATCTGAAACGGATGGTAGCTCACCGTGTGCCTGGAGGCTCTATTGCCTCTACTAGTCTATGTACTATGGTCCCATATGATAGGTACACCTGACCTTTCTTTTCAATTGCAATATTTACGCCTGGGTCTAAATCTTTGGACCATCCATTCACAATCGGCTTAAAAAGTCCATTTGACAATTCTATTATTACACATCTCGGTGTTCTGTTATGTTTTAACATGTACCGGAACATTAGATTACAGGCGTGTAACTGAATTTTCGAAACCTTGCTATTATTATAAAGCTCGTTGAAAAAAGTGATATGTTAAATGATAAAAATAAATCGTTTTTCAGATTAATGGTTGCTTATGCAGTAATCATATTCTTCATAGTTAGTGCATTTGAATACACAGGCAACGGTCCATTGTGGAACAGGGTAGTGACGGGTGAACGGGACCCTTGTCTTCAAAACTGGTGGCTTAGTATTTTGATGCTCAGCAATTATATCGACACCAATAATATGGTACGTTCATAAAACATCATTTTTATTTATATTATTACTAGCTTTTGCCCGCGACTTCGTCCCGCGCATATATTATTATACATATAAACCTTCCTCTTCAATCACTCTATCTATTAAAAAAAACCGCATCAGAATCCGTTGCGTGGTTTTAAAGATTTAAGCATACATTGGGACATAGGGACAGAGAAAGCGACTTTGTTTTATACTATGTAGCGATTTTAAAATTTAGCAGCCAGTGGCGGCAACTTGCAACAACTATAAACATTGAGTAAAATGAGAGAAACGAACCATTTATTTTGCACATTTTGATAAATTTCAATAATAATAGACTGTCAAATTTGAATTATTGAAAACATAGCAGTTAACAGATACATATGATTATTTTGCTTATCGTATTCTAAATGTTCAGCTCAAGTTGACGTCATAGCCATAGGCATATCTACTACAGCCCGAGGGGCACACAAAGCCGAAGTAAGATGACTAAAACATGACCTTCACTGAGTGTACGTATGTACCTAACAATGAATAAAACAATTTGAATTCATCGCCGTGCGGTTTCAAATTTCCTGATGTTTCATAAGATTTTATTTTAGTCACTTTTCAAGGTTGGCGTTATCTGTTGACGCTAACGACTTGCGTCAATCGTGTGTTTGTTTATTTGTTATCCATCATTAGCCGGGCCGATAAGTTGATTAGCGGCGCCGATAAATTGCCTATCCATTCGATTGAAACGCTTATCAATACTCGCGATCGACTGCACTAACACTGGATTAATTTATTCGTTATTATTGTTTTGTTAACGCCGCGTTAGTCACACTAATAATAATAATAATAATAATTTAATATGCTTCACGTTTATAGCGTAAAGTGGAAGAATCACTACATAGTATAAAACGAAGTCGCTTTCTCTGTCTCTATGTCCCAATGTATGCTTAAATCTTTAAAACTACGCAACGGATTTTGATGCGGTTTTTTTTAATAGATAGAGTGATTGAAGTGGAAGGTTTATGATATGTATAATAATATAACCGCGGGACGAAGTCGCGGGCAAAAGCTCGTTTTATTACATTTTACTAGTTGTAATAATTTGTTTTGCTACACGTCATACCGTTACTGTATGCGTAACGCTATATATAGCGCTTACATTAGCGAAAAAAGCAGCCTATGTCACTCGCCAGCCCTTCAACTATCTCCGTACCAAAAATCACATCGATCCGTATCTCCGTTTTGACGTGAAAGAAGGACAAACAAGCGGACACTTTCGCATTTAAAATCTTAATAATAAAGTAAGATTTGTACCTGTCAGACGCCATATTGTATGTAGCCAGAGGAGATCTACATTGCATTTTGTTTCTGAATTTCATTTACGACGTATCATCAAAAATGGTTAATTGCGACAAAGTGTACCCACAACTAAGTTCCGGCTCTACATTCTCAAGAGACGACGAATCTAACTAGCACTTTGTGAAACAAAGTTGGGACTCAGCTTGTCTCCGAAGTCTTAAAACTCCAACAGAACAATTCAATTCAATGCATTTAATACGATGTTCATGAAATGTTGTGTGATACCTACATTAATATACCTATCTTGTAATAAGTTGCATTTTTTCATGTTATTTATGTACATAAAAATCTCCGCAAAGTTAAGCAAATTGTATACAAATAAATGTATAGGTTATTTACTTAAGTAGGTACATATTATATGACGGCCTATATTATGTATGTAAAAAGGAAGTTACAATATTTGTATAGACAATAAAAGCAATTTCGATCTTGAGCCTTCAATATTTGCCTTTGAATGGTAAGCGTAATATATTTCTATAAATATTAGAACCTCCTCCATACGCACGCTTCAGGTAACTCATAAACGACCCTTTCGCTAAGGCAATTGTAAATAATACGAAAACGAAAGCTGAAGGAAGATTAACGTACGCTTTGAACCGAAGTTAACGTTAGCGGTAATAAATATTATTAATTTAGTGAATTTCGTACGTAAATAAATCTATACTAATATTATAAAGCTGAAGAGTTTGTTTGATTGTTTGTTTGTTTGTTTGTTTGAACGCGCTAATCTCAGGAACTACGGGTTCGAATTGAAAAATTATTTTTGTGTTG
>DWDX01000665.1:0-24011 GCA_018245675.1 Agara michaeli | reverse complement strand
ACTGAATAGAGACTACTCATATTGCGCTCCACTGGCTCACGGAGTCCGTAAACCAAATGAAATTTTCACTCCACCGAAACTAATAAATCTTTTCTTCCATGCAACTACGAGTACTGATAACGAATGTTTCAAATTACATAGCAACAGAGTAAATTGCTAGCAGAAAATCGAAACCGTTGTGTTTTATCAATTGAACTTCAAACGATCTTATTATTAACGTAATAGGTCCCGTTTGTCGAGACAAATGACTGTCTTTTTGTTCGAAACGGATTGAATTTCGAATTGAGCCGAGACAAATGTTGCCTTTTGTCTAAACAAACGCGATCACCAAAACAGGGTAACGAGTTTCCCTTCGCTTCGCACGTGCAAATCGGATTTGTCTAATTTATAGCTCTGTCTCGACGAATTGCGAGATGCCACGGTTACTTAGCTCTCGACACCTCCTGTAATAATAGGATTTCTAGGAGGATTTAAATTCAATCCCGCTGCAGGCGGCGCTCAACTGTATTTAAGTCGGCACTAAAGTCGGTGAAGAAAGTGTTTTGATGTCGCCATCTTTGGTTATGTTTGTGCTTTATTTAAAGTGGTAAAGTACTCAGACGTTACTAATATTTTCAGCAGATCTGTCTTTTTCTGTAGATTTTGCTGAATCCATTTTGTTTTAGCTTAAAATGTAATCATTTAATTTTTTTTACGACCAGCTCACAAATGTAAGGAATCATTGTACCAAAAGTTTATTACGTGAAAAGTATAAAAGATCTAACATAAGTTTGGATTGATCCAAGGGACAGGGGCCTTGGGTGTTATGTCACTGGATTTATAAATATAATACAATATTTCCTTTTTGCATATCACATAATATACAAATTATACCACACATTGAAAAAAGCATTCGTAAAATAACAGATTGATATGATCGTAAAGTTCAAAATAAACGCAGTATAAGCGACACTGGCTTCCACGGTGATTTTCCTACATGTGTATTGGACTAATTCGTTTTATTGTTTTGAAATATTGAGTTAAATAAATAAATAAAACTAAATACTTTAAGAAAACCATAGCTACCTGCTCCCAATTTACGCAAAGTCTATATTGTGGTAATGGCACAGAATTTTTACGTACATACCTACTTATATAGATATTTTACAAATAACAAAGACGTGTGCTGATCAAACAAATATTTGTATTGGTTAGGATTGGAATACCTAATTGACCAACAGGGAACAATAGGCCAGTGTAAATTTTTTGTTAAGTAATGATTTTCACAAGTAGATTGTTTTATTGTACCTACTCACAACATTCAAGGTCTGCTCGTTTATGTAAAGAAATTTGGTGTACATGGTTTTTGTTTTAATAAAATAGCAAATAAAGGTATATTTCATTTAGCCTTCAACAATGTATCAAGGAAGACAAGGGTGCAAAAGGGTAAGAGCGAAATGAAAATAAACGTTGAACGATCGTTTGAACCCTTCAGTTTAGCGGTTCTCAACCTGAAAATTCATTTAAAATGTTTCGTTTATTGGTAATCACTTACTTAATCATTCTTATTACCAATTTCAACGGTACGAATACTATAAAGTATCTCTTAGTTTGAATTAATGTGTAGAAACAAAATAAAAAGTATAGGTACTGGAATTGCTCTTCGATTGATGACATATATTTTAATAATAATAGTTATTAATATTCTTTATTAGACGCCAAATGGTACATTGACACTAAGAGTTTTTCAAAGTAGGTATTATGTACAAAAGTTTCAATGTTGTTAATTACGTGTTAAACTTACCATTGACAGAAACAATTTGAATGAAATATCTACAATTTTCGGGAACGTTAATAAAAAACATTATTTTTGCTTTCCTTTCTACACGTTTATTACCAGTATACTTATTTATTAAAAACAAAACGAGAAAAGCATCCTTGAAATAGACAAATACAATCATAAGAAAATCTCATTATATAGAATCCTAACATTTTTAGACAAATAAAAAACACAGCGCAGAGAAGAAAAATAATATTTTCTCTCTTCATAACGAAATTGGTCGAATAAAGTCGTTACGTCGACGTAACGTGCGGATAATGATAAAGCAAACTATTCGTGACAAAACTTTTTCCTTTGCCATTTAAAAAGCAAATCATGTAACTAGTTCGCAACAATTTGCATACACAACCAGTGTTGGACGAACCAAAAACATTAACGGCCTTGTGTTATAACAAGCGAGTAACGATGGAAGAGATTAGCGAGACAATGCAAGAGACCAAATAACATTTCTAACCAGCGATTGACCGTACTATTGCATGTGAATTCAGCTGGTCACACTTAGAATATTTCACTTCGATTACAAAATCAAAATACATCACATCAATACATTAATATGAAAGTTAACAAATCGTTGTTTCCAAACGTTCGAATTAAGGGCAAGTGTAGCAATCTATAGAGTGATTTTAGTCTGAAGTTGTTTACTAGCCGTGATCACATAAGCCTGTGAAATATGGTGCGAGGTACCACAACACGTAATAATACTATTTAGTAACAAGTCCAGCGATTTTTATAGTCATAGAAAAATGTTATGATTGTCGATTAACTAATTAAACGCTTACATGTATGTACGAGTATATATGTAGTTGAATTCGTTTATCGCTTAGTATCTATCCGCAATGAACAATATCCGTAATTGTCTCTGTACAAAGTTGTGCCAAGTATTAATAGGGTTATTGCGTTTCTCTGACTCCGTCCGTAACATAATGGTGCTTAAAAGCTATGTACAGCAAACCAATAGCCTGTTACTGACCCGCAACGAGATTAAATCTGGCTAACATTTACACAGAAATCTACTACTGTGTGTAGTCTGTGTTGATAGTGCGATAACAGCAAAACTGCTAGATATTGTTATATGATACAAAAAGAACTGGTAAAGGAGTAAAATATCTGTCTTTAATTCGAGGAGAATAGTCTCTTAAGTTCCTGTTAGGCGAAGGACAGCAACTGAACGAGGAAAGCAGAAGCGAAGCAGTGGCCCGATTTGAACGCCATCTATGTTCAGTCGATCATAACCCAGCAATGGACTAGTGCGGGCGGTAGATAATTATATTAGACAGTAAAAGTTTTGGCCCGAAGTTGAATAACATAGTTCACTAACTGAGTAAGTGCATAACTGTACGAAAATAAATAAACTTAAATCCAAAGTTACCCGGAGAGCTATGGAGAGTTATGTTCGGTATTTCGCTATGCAACAGAATTAACAACGATGAATTCCGCTCAGCAACTAAACTTTGCATAGTTTTCCGAATGAGCAAGCTGAAGTGACAATAGTTATATGCCACATCGTTGGAAGACAACATAATAAACAAAATACAGATACTCGTAAAGTAAGTTCCTCTAACAGAAAATCGATTCCAAAAAACAATAATTAGCGGACATATTGCGAAAAACATAGTATAAAAAAAAACAGTTTAAATAAGATTTTTGTGAAGTCGGTAAAAATATTTCTTGATAAGTGTTGATCATATTTTTTTGACATACGCAATCGTAACATTTCAGTTTAGTCTCCAGAAACAATGAAATTGAAATATCACTTGGTTTTTTGTTGGTCTTTAAGGAAATACTGTTTCTACATACATTGCATTTAAGTCACCACTTCTATTATCATCATCGAAAGTACCGGATCCTCCTGTCATCTTTTTCAGAAACATGTTATACTAATGTTATACATAATGTAACTCCTACATGTAGATAAAGAGGTCACGTCACACGTATTTATCAGTGAGATTTCAGCCTTTCAGAGTGCTCTCGCCGGCTCAGTAATTTCCGTGCAAATGTCTCAATTAACAGGCATCGTGATAAAGGCGACAGGGAATAAATTGGATCAATTTAGTAGTACAATTTACTGGGCTTAAATCACTATAGCCGGACCCGTGGAACACTGAAAATTCTTTACTACCTTTATTAACGCACACCACATTAAGCCAGAACCTTCTTAGGCGATAATTTATCCGTGACGATCTAATTGTCAGTCCAGTTCAGTGTAATATTTAAAATTTTAATTAACCTACAAATTATAATACTTTATTAATTGTAATATTTATTTCGTTCTTGCAAAGTTAGAGGAATGAATTAAAATACACATAAATATATACATAACACGTTGATGTTATTATTATTATACCATAACGCCAGGTTTCTAAGGGTGTAGGCAGAGTGCAACGAGTGGCAAATATCTCTATCTTTACAGATCTGATTAGCTTACTTTACACTAATCACTGTCGTTATTAATGCACGCCTGTTTCGGTGACTTAGTACGGAGTGATTACTATTTTCAACTATTATCTTCGTTACCATTTATTTTAGTTTCTTAATAGTTTATTGTGTTTTAAAAATGTGTACCAAATGGTTTAGTCATTTATCGGCGAATCTACGCATTGATACCAGAATGGAGTAAACTCCTTCGTTTTGAGACTAGACCATACGTAGCAGAGGCAATGAGGACGCATTCAGTTGACTAACTGACATAACAACAATCCGATCTGTTCAATGTTCAAATAATAATGTTATTTTATGAAACCAATCCAAAGTTTGCACAGGTCTGGGCAAACGGTTGGCTATTATTGTTTACTCTATTGCAGGTACAATAAACAAGTACATTAATATCGCTTGTATCGTTTTACGTCCACCCATTACCTGTTATTGCTTCTCAGTTCTGAAATAAGCTTCCGCTGCCGTATCGCACGGCGATATTAAAATGATTATACGTGTATACGCCACAATTTGAAATATAATACAAGGCATTAATATATGTACTTCTAGATTATATCTACTTATTATCGGTATTAAAACAGTTTTATTAAGTAGAATGTCGTATGTAGTTATTATATATAAAATTATGCAAAACGAGTCACCATATTCTTTCTTCCAAGATAATCGAAACACCGATAACTCAGTCGCGAAACTTAGTCTGTATTCATATTTGAAGATAGTTTTCTTTTGCTATAATTTTTTTTCTCAGTTTGAATCGTAGTGTCCTGTACGGCTGCCAGCCATTGATTGCAGTTTAAATAACATAATATGCTACAAAATTCATAATTGAAAATTTTATAAATGAAAGTAAGCTTTTCACATTATTATAACTATCGACATTTATATAAAGACTAGCTTTTGTCCGTGATTTCGTCCCGCTGTCGCCGCAAAAAATGTAATTATTTACGACATCACATTAGAAGCCTCAAAAATAGCAGTATTTCTCTAATATATAATGGATGTTATTATACATATAAACTCTTGAATCACTCTATCTATTTAAAAAAACGCATCAAAATCCAATGCGTAGTTTTAAAGATCTAAGCATACATAGGGACAGACAGCGAAAAGCGACTTTGTTTTATACTATGTAGTGAAGCATACAAATACTTAGATATTAACCATACATATTTTGTGAAAACTCTCACTCAGCCAAGATATTTTAAAGGTAGAGTCGATACAAATGAGACAGGTTATAAACATGCGTAATTAACGTATTCAAATTTTATCCGGAAACTCTCTACATCGCAAGCCAGGATTACCGAGCATGTTGTGACAAGTGATTCATTGATTTTATTGACATTTATTTTAAAATCGAGCGTGTAGGTGTCTTTGATAAACTTTCACATCCAACCACGTAACTTGGGTCTATAAATCTTTTGTGCAGTGCTGAGTGCGTGCGTTCGAATATTATTTCGTTGAATTAGTCTTTATCAAAGAATCGAATCTAATACAATGATAAATCTAGCGTAACATTGTACATGTCTACGAATTACGATCTTAATTTAAAACGGTCAAAATTATATGCTCTGAAATGTTTTCTTCATTGTATTTTAATACAAAACTCACGTTGTTATGATAAACACTATAAATAAACATAGTACTCGATTGTAACATGGCCGCTACTGCTTGTTGAAATATATCTATTTGAAAAATGATGGTTCCTCCCGCCTCCCGATAATTTGTATTTTAAACGAGTTTTACAGCATGGTGATGGTCGCTATATGTGCAGTCACAGTTTTTATATACATGCCAGCGAAAACACATGAACTAGTAACTATTTGCCGTACTTGCCGAGATTAAAACATCGCTGTAAATTACTATTGTTTGTTTTCCAAATAGAAAAAGACTTAATTCAATATCGTAACCTATGATAATATTAGTAAAACAATTTTTAAAATCGTTCTGTAGTTTCAGAGATTACCCCTACATATGACCAATTGATTTTACCATTTTATAATATTTGGATAAGTTAAAAATAACCATAATAAACGTTGATGAAAAAAGAGAGCCAACTTTTACTCATATTAGCTGAAATTATATATAAGTAATATAATGGTCCGCTCCTAAGAACACAATCCACAATTATTTACAATAGTATTAACATAAAAAAGTCATTACGGCAAAGACTACATAATACCGTAATTATTTGCAGTCTTTTCGCAGTTAATTAAATAGATTAAAGCCTTTGTTTACACAAGCAATTATGGTCCGGAACAATTGAGTAACCGAGGATTTCCGAGTTATATTAAAATCGTCTAAAAGCTTAAGCACGAGACAAAACATACGCGTGACCTCAGTAACAAATTGCGCTCTAAAACGGGACAAAAATGTAATAAAGATGAATTTTTGTCTAAGGCTCATCCCAGAACATACACATTATATATAAAGGTACATCAGAGTAAAGTAATAGTTTAGATTTATTACCGCTAGTGTATTCGTATACAAATCCCATATTTGTTACTGGGTTTTTCTTGAACGCATCAACGGGCCTGAATCAGATTAAGAGTCAAAAATGTTATATGCGTAAAAGGAATATTTATGTAACCTAAACTTTATATAATAAATATACTCTATAATAAGTATATTTTATAACAAATATACAATTATATATACATACATTTCATGTGCTCGGTATACATAACAGCATTAAAACACGAGTTTTTTTTTAATATGGACGATATTCTTTTGCACCGCATTTACGATATAACGTACAAGTTACACATAGCAGATACACAGTAAAAGTTTAAACAAGGAACGCATAAACTGCAGAAAGTATGTAGGAACACATTGCTATCGAAAACACCCGCGCTCTATTTCTATTTCGACGTGCAAACTAATAAATATGAATACCGTAATCTGAACTTCAGTAGCAGACGCCGCTCATAAAATAAAAGAATTTATGCTAGATCCATGGTAGTTGGGTATTGGATCGAAATCAAAAGTTAAGCTGCACACATATTGAAATTTAATTCTGTTTAAGATGATAACAGTCATGCGAGTAACTCAGTTGCAATACGTAAAAGCAACGTTAAATATATTGTTATACGAAAATATACTAGGAAAGGTGCCTTTTCAGCAGGATTTAAACTAAATTTAAACAGGTATTTAAACACATTTATCCAACATTGTCCAGTAGGAAAGCGTGCCGTAATATGCCTCCACATTCATACTGAAAAGACACGCATTTCACACAGGGACATTATATTACTATCCGATAGCGTTTTAAATACAAAGGGGAGAGCTTAGTGTTCCATAGATAGATATAGCATAGCATCTATTTTCTAAAACCGATTTGAATACTTTCGAAGAAGAGTAATGGGTAACATAACATTATAGAACAACTAAAGGCACATTGACATAAATTGCATCAGTAAATATTTGTTTTGGATTAAAATTTCTAGGCAATATTGTTTCTTCCTACGTAATATAGTATTTCTCTTGGAACTAATCTACATTTATAATTAAATGTATTTTACGTTCCTACAACAAAATGTAAGTAATGTTAGCCACCATAACCGTACGGCATGGTCAAACACGGTATCTCCATCTATGTAGCTCATTACGATACCTCTGGAACTATGAGGCCTAGAGATTTGAAATTTGGCAGGAATATCTCTTTTGCTAAGTATAGATCATTTAAGAACGGGTTTTATGAAATTCCACCCCCAGAGAGAATTGCGGGGGCGTAAACGATGAAAATGGATATACCCACACTATAGCTCCGACAAACCTCAAATTTGATTGGAATATCGTTGAGGTGAACGAAAAACACATTTTACGAAATTCTAGTTTCAAAGGGGATTGCGGGGGCGGGGGCGGGAAGAAGTCGCGGGCAAAAGCTAGTTTTAAGTAACAAAGCAAAATAAGTCGCCTGTTGACATCACATTCCTGAGTGTGATGACTTTTTACCTTTACTGTACCAAGCGACCTCGTAACGAAATTCACGAAAATATAAAGACTAGCATTTCTTGCATTGTAGACTTAACCTAACTGGCACCTGGTAAACAGGTCACGACCCGACCCTCGATCGAAAGTTGTGAGAATCATCGATATCGCAATATCCGAAGCGGCGGTCTCATATAATTTTCCTTTAAATTAGCTTCAAGTATTATGAGCTCAGTGAAAGCTACCCCGTTCCGTCACTGCGCCTGTTCGATTTAACTGTATTATGGATTACTTGAATAAAGTGTTATTAGTATTGAATTTATTGTCGTTGAAGTTATTACAGATTTTTGAGCTTTATAATATACCTATCTGGGTTTAATACCATAACGTATATGTTATATAGAATTGATAATACAATATTATAATATTGGATAAATAATCACTTTTAGTAGGTAGGTAAGTAGCAAAATTTTCAGCCAAAGTAAAACTTGAAGTAAATGCAGACGATTTTCACGGTGGTCAAGGAATTTCGGTTCATTGCCTTTTCACTATACGTAAAATGTATGATGTATAAATTAACCCAAAACGATTCTATTAGTATCTGTGCCCGAGAAGGATATTTAACATTTTTATCAATCCGGTCACGCCCCATTCTAATGAAGTGAGGCGTTTGTCACGGCAACAACCTCTGGGATCGCATTTGAAATCGCGATAAAAGGAAAATTTACTGCCGCCCTAATGCTAGCAAGTACGTTTCTTAGACTTGCGGCTATTCAGAGATGGACCTTTCTTCAACTGGTGAGTGAAAGATAAAGAAAATTAGATCGTGAAGATAACTGGTCTATCCTACTTTACGGGCAGACACGATTCCTATATTTTATGTCCAATTTCTTGATAGAATATAGAATTCAATCGATTACATTTAATTTAATTTATTTTATACTCGACTTGCCGATTACGTTATTTCCACTGTAAAGTAATAATAATTTCTAATTTATGACTCATACACTGGTACGATAATATGAAGTGATATTATCGTGGTAGGCTTAAGAATTTTAAAAGGATTCCAAGACCATTTGGATCTTATCATTGTCTGTCAGTTTGTGGACCTTTCGAACATTCCATAACTTTTCGATAATAGTTAGCTCTCATGTAATAAGTAACAGTAAATTTTTTTTTAATGATATGTTTTACGTGTTACGTACAATTACCTTTAAGGATTTTAATACATTATGTATTTCAATGACATGGACTTTGAGCTGAAGTTTTAATCATGTTAAGGTTATTATGGAAACAGTTAAGTAGATTATAGTTGGAGTGACTTCTCGTCGGCTGTGAAATGCACAAAGTTATTATATTCTCTCTGATTAAATGAAGAAGTGCAATATAAATGATCTTCATTCGATTTGTCCTAATCCACTAATGGACGTATTGAAAATAGAAATATGACGACCACTAAATCAGACCGCGTTTGTAAAATCCAAAGGAAACCACACAGAGAAAAATCTTCCAGCTCAAATTGTATTTGGAATATCAAAAACGTGAGCAGCAGCCGCCGTCCAAAGGAGATAATGCGGATACATATACGGATATCAATATTCCTTTTGTAAGTAAAGATTGATCGTGAAATAAAAATCCATTCGTAAATGGAAATACAGAGAGAGTTTTTGATGCCAAGTTTTCATGCTTTGTAGAATTTTCGCTATTTAAAGTGAGAGTATATTTTGTAAGGTTTCAGATTCACGTACATAATGGTACCTATAAGATTTGTAGTTTAAATGGAACCGATGTTTAAAAGAAACAGACATATAGACACACCGACAGACAGAAAGTAAAAAAACGAAAACTTTTCTTTCTGGTAATGTATATTAATGTATGGAAAAACGGTGATAGCCTTGTTGTTTGAGATTCAGCCTCCACCTTTGGGGTTCGGGGTTTTTATCTTGGCACGCACCTCTGACTTGTTATCTGCGTTTTAAAATAAATATTACTTGCTATAACGGTGAAGGAAAATATCGTGTTCAAACCTGCATAACTTAGAGTATGTTATAAAATATAATGTTTCTGAACTATGAGAAATAATACCTTCTCACAATGAGAGGAGACCTGCATCCTATAGTGAAACAAGAAAAGGGTAGAAAAAATGTATTAACAGCCCTAAGAACTTGAAAAGACGCATTTATTTTAAACTCACAGATAGACTCTTCGATTTTTTTATATATAATGTGTGTTTGAAATATAGGCAGCAAGCACTGTCCATCAGAAATAATGCAAATACATACGTGTTAAATATGGATATCAATATTCCGTTTACAACTTGGCACAGAGTGCTATGTGAACCAGAAATAAAGATCGTTTCTAGTGAGAATAAATTCTGACTGACGTATTTTTTCCAAGCAATATAGTCTCTGTTGTAAGTAGCATAAAACACATTTTGCTAAATCACTCTGTAATTTAAAATACATTATAATTGACATTAAGCTAAAAAACGCTTTAGGGCAATATCTGTCACAGATTCGCCCGGGAAAGTACCAGCTCCACACTTATATGTATCTAGTTTTTATAAAAATATTATTTGTTTGTCTGAAGGGTGTAAATACCTGTTAATATGGCCACACTAGAAGCTTCTAACTTAGCTCTAAAGAGTAGCAACGCGTCTCTGATAACACTTTAACAGCACAGCTACTAAATGATACTAACTGCATTACACTAACATACTATTGTACATATACTAACTGGACTAATGTTACTAACAGTCCTATTCATACAGCCCTGTTCCCAGAGAATATAATCAAGCAAAGAATAATGTCAGTAACTGATCTAATTCACACTAACAGTCCCACTCCTGTAGTCCTATTAGTCACTTGTGACTGCTGTCAGGTCTTCGTCGTCTTCATATACACAGGATTCAAAGAGAGAGTTAATGCGTTAAAAATGCAATTGTTCAACAATAGCTATTAAATAAAGGTTTAAAATCTCTTATGAACCCATTATAAGCCATAAAATTGGTTCGAGTACAATAAATAACGCGGCGATTCTCGACACCTTAATGTTTTATTCAGGCAATTGCTAACGATCTCGATGAAACTCAATGTCATTTTGTAGGTCTCGCTTTGTGCTGTCGTTTTGGTATGTTTTATTGTTTTTATATCACTATTCGAACAGTTGTCGTCTAATAATCTTCCTTTCTCCATCTTTTACATCTTCGGGGTGTACAATCAGGATAGGTTTGCTTTTTTTTTCTTATGGGGTGGGAAGCTGGTACTATCTACTGTATTTAACGCCCTGCAATATGAAGTCATGCGTTACTTTTATCGAGCAAAACATATAACTACCATTTAGACCGCCCTAAAGATTTTCGATAAAGTGAATAACTTTATCTGTCACATTTTAAAGTTAGATATTCATAACTACGACAACTGCAGCCTAAAATAAATTCATAAGGACAAACAAGGATTTAAAAACAAAGAGTATTTGGATATTGTAAAAACCTGAATATATAATGCATTTGTTTACCCAACTTTTACGACGGTTGGGTTTACGGACATTGTTGTAAAATACTCGTAATCAAAAATGTAATCAGCGAAATAAACTTAATTTCGACGCACACGAGAAACATTTTACTCAAAAGATCCGCAATGCTGTTACCCAAAAATTATATTCTGTGTCAAGTGAACCATACCTTTGTCGGCGTATTAATTTCAAAGTGCAAGCATTGTTTCCACGTGCGGGATTCACTTTTGCAATTAATCTGATTGCTTTATCTGTGAAAATGTGATGAAGTATTGCTTTATGACTATTGCTTTGACCCGAACACAATAAGAGTAATCCGTTCGTGTCAGTGCACAAAAGCAATATCGCCAACAAAACTAGCATTCGTTAAACAGCTTTTGTAAAAGTATTGAAAATATCGAATAAAATTTTGCGCGCACTATTGGCTGTATAAATTGTTGCAACATTTTTACAATACACACGTGAAAAAGCAATTTTTATCGTTGATGGATATTATCTATTTATTACATACTTAAATGACATTGAGGGACTAAATTTAGATTACTTTCCGGGTCCAGGCTTTGAACGCTTGGCAATCACTTCAGAACGTACAAAGTTATGTACTTTTTAAACGATAAGTATATATAAATTTTAATGAAAACGAGTCTGCTAACGTGAACGGTCAACCAAAAACACCATGACTAACAATGTGCTTAATCTTAAAAATAAAATTAAGAAATTAAAATTGTTTTTTTAACAATTGCTTGCAAGGCTACCTCTGATGGATCAGTTTTTTAGTGAAAATGATACCAATTCTTTCTACGTGACGTTAAAAAGTGACTTGCTAACTTGACATAGATTCGAAAACTAGTTAGCTCCAGTACATTACGTTCAGTAATTATTTGTACGATATGCAAAACTGCCTGACTTGAAGCAGAAGTCCACGAGAGCTCACGAGTGGCCAATAAATAACAAATCAGTCACAGCACAATGGGAACATTCCTCAGCGCCAAGAAGCTAAAGTTGGTCGCAGTTCAGGCAAAGTTCCCGCTCGACCTCGAACGCGACTACGTAAGTAGCTGTGTAATAGAACCTGCATAACTTATAAAAACGCTCCCCGCGTTCGAGCGCTGCGAAGTATGTGTACTTACAAACAAAAATGTTGATTAGTGCAAAATCCATATTTCCATACGAAATTCCTAGTTCAATTCAATGATATATCTAACAACTCGAATGTGTACAATGTCTTGTAGGAACATCCTGACTTTAATTTGAAACGCTAATGAAAATAGTTCTAGAACCGGTGGACAGAAGCTGAAAGAAAACTAAACAAACAAACATACCGTCACTCCAGGTCCCTAACGGGGTAGGCAGAAAGCACCGAGTGCCAAACATCTCTGTCCTTGCAAACCTGACGCGCCTCGTCTACATTAAAGAAAACTAAACTGTTTAATATTTAGTTGTTAGATACATAAGTGGAATTTTGCGAATACAGGTGTAATTAATTAGGAGGTTAATTTTTATATTCTTGCGTGCATCTGAAGTGAAGAGTCAATCAACATTTAAGTGATCAGTATCAGTCGCGAAAATAGTAAATTACAGGCAATAATATACATAGATGAACGGGTACTTACCTCATCGCATCCGTGTTCACATTTGGAGATGAAATATTCAACCAAATACATCGGTCTGAAGCGCTTGCCCGTATATTGCGCTGAAACTGAAAATTGCTTTAATAGACGAGCAGGGAAAAATGAATATTTCATGCCATACATGTATGATATTAATTTGGCGAAATATATTGTGATAAAAATAAACTGAATGTATTATATTTGGTTAATACATTTTTTTATTTATGATAATAAAGTTTGTCACAGGCAGGCATTTAGATAAATACAGGCTTTGAGGTAGAAATGGACTAAAGTTCTGGCCATAGACAATAGGTACATCTGTTATCCCTGAATATGTAAATTTTTGAAATAACAATTTAAGGTTCCTGTGTAAATATTTCAAAATCCAGTAATATGTATTTTGAATTTATGAGTATTGGTGTTATATGTTATGCTTTATATAGTACTAAAAACATTTATACGAGCGCGTGGAACCACAGGCGAAAGGAGTGAACAATAAAATTATTATTTCCTTAAGCTTAGTCATTTATTCACTTAATAAATTATTAACCGAGACAAAAATCAAAAACTTATCACAGCGTGAACTTCATAAACAAGTATTAAACGAATTTGTATTTTATTTGCCAGCCCTCCAATTAAACCTTACATGAAAGACTCCAACACCATAACGCTTTAATTTCCGAAATTAATTGCTCCCCAAAAAGCCTAGACCAAAATGTACGTATTGAGTTCTTTTACGTTTTATCACAGTTTGGCTCTTGTAATGCACTGGAATATTTTGCATCTACGTACATATACATATATACGAGGATCTAGATACTCATAGGTACCTATATGAGTGAGCATACATTCCAATTCGTTTTAACTCAAGCGTACGGTTGTGCGATAGTCATTTTTCTACGACTGGAATACTTAAAATATATATTCTATAAAAATATTACTATTGCTGACTGATGACATCTGCACATTAATATCCTGTCTGTCCTTTTATGACTAGTTATTATAACGAAGCAGCCAACTTTATCACGAAGTAGAAGTGCTTAATGATTGGACTGAAAATATCACGTTTTCACATTTTTTTCCATCTGTCTATGTATAATGGACTACTTAGAGAAACTTAACTCGTTTTTACACATATATGACGGGATTTTATGACGAGAAGTTTAGTTGGTACTGAACTCTTGAGGCATTAAAGCGAGCAACAAGCATGGGTACTCTGTCACTAACAGGTACGAGTGTAGGGTGCGCATTCAACCAGTGACGTCACTTTGCACACTCGCAGCTTGGGTACTAGAATGTTTTTAGAAAAATCTAACGCCTAGCTTTCAAAACACCTTGCGATGTTCGTACAGTTTATATTTTGATATTTTAACTTACGCTGCCTCTTGGGTAAATCCGGTTACAGCATAATGTTAGTATACATAAAACATTTGTTTTACTGTATTAATCGGATTTGATTGTAATAATAGTACATAAATATGAACAATGTACTATTTTAAATACATGAAAGATATATTTATACTACAAAAATTAGGATCATTTACAAAGAAACTATGAATAAGTTTAAAATAACTAATAAAAGGTAAATTGAGTTTTCAATATCTATATAGTTTAGATGTGTACGGAAAAGCTTACAAGCAGTGGCAGGAGCTTGGAGGTTTTAAATTTCAATTTGAGCGGATTGCGAACGTTTCCAGCTACAGACAAAGCCTAACTCCTGGCTTTTGCCTTTATCTCAAGCGCAAGCATTCATTTCAACATTTTTAATCATCACTGTCGAGCCTCGATACCGCTAGGTAAGAAAAGTTTTACTGCAAATGACTTACCGGATATCGATTTTTTTTTATTGCTTCGATACCATTCCTTTGTATGTAAAGCTCTGACATTTATTTATTTGGTAAAGATTCATAGATAATTTAATGTTTGTAAACCGGTAAGTACCAATAGGTACCTCAAATAATTCTTTCAGTAATGTAGAAAGAAATACATTTTATAGGTACACGTGGCAATTAGACGGGCTCGGCTTTGTCGACAGTAATTCTTTGATAAGATAATGAGGGCTGGAAAAAGCTAAGGTCCATTTGGGAATTGGTGGTAAAAGAGAAAATTTCGTATTGCTTTAAGAGCACAATTTTGGGGACTAATGAGATTTAGTAGATCTTACGTAAGAATGCTTTCAAAGATATTTTCATTTCAACTTGACCTTGTACGATTTTATTATTAATCATCTTTATATACAGGTATGTCTACGGCTATATTATACATACCTGATATTATTACATCTATGTCCAGCTTCGGTCTGATATTGATGATGATGAAAATGATATTTAAATCTTTAATCATTAATATTTAATGATGATAATAATGTTTAATTTAATCATTCATATTTAATGATGATAATAATGTTTAATATAATTGAAGACATGAGTGGATGAAGGTGATATGTCGCAAAATTCTAATTTCGAGAAAATCGAGTTCAAAGTTAGGATATTTGAAAACGCCTTAAATGTTTTTATCCAATAAAGGTGTCTGGCGGTGCCAATAGTTTAATATTTTAAAAATAGGACAGACATTAAAGAATATAAAATCGATTTTAGTACTTTATTTAAAAAAAACTGAACATAACTCCTTCTTCCGCAAATAATATTTTAATAAATTTTAGAAAAGTAAAAGTCTGACGGAGACAAGTTACTTAATAATTTCTCCACAAGCGTTTCAACCAAATTACAACTAATAGCGGCTTCCACTAATTGTTTTACTCTTAATTTAGCTGCTGCCATTGTCTTTGTGAGGTATTATTTACTTAAATTTATATTAACACAGTTAATCTATAACCACAACAACAGCGGTACGTGCGTCTGATTGTCAAAAGAGCGCGAATGAACAGAACGGAATGGTGACGCCGTTTTATGAATGAAAGTGATATGTGCAGCACATAACACCTTCATTCACTGAAAGTACGGTGCGATACCAACATAGCTCCTTCATCAACTGCAGAAAAGTAAACTTTTTACTTTTTTGGCTTCTGTAAAAATGTTAAGTGCACATATTACATTCATCCAATATTGACATAAAACAATTGTGTACATAACACCTTCATCAAGTAGTCAAGTTCTAAAAGAGCCACAAACCGGGTTGTTTTAAGGTTTATAATTATTTGTATGCACATAACACCATCATTCATGCATAGAACAGCAAAAATTCGAAAATGCGACATATCACCTTCATCCACTCATGTCTTCAATTATTAGTATTTAATGACGATAATAATGTTTAATTTAATCATTAATATTTAATGAAGATAATAATGATTAATCTAAATAAAGCTTACAAAAATAACCCTACAAAAACGTACATTATCTATTTGCTACATAACACGTTCATTAAATTTAATCTACATATTATATACGTACACATCCACATAGATCTAAAACTCCTAAAAACGTCTTGTATTTTCTACACAAACCTTCATAATCCTAATTTCAAGGGACACACCGCAATAACAACTGAAAACAAAGCAACATTTGAAACCTGAAAAGTTGGGCTTAATTAACTCACTCGTCCTGCTTACTCAGCTTTTCAACAGTGACAACAACACTTTGCCTACGGCGAAAATGAATTTTTCGTGACTCTAATGAAGTCATTAACTTGTACCGGTTTGTGTAGTTTTTAGCGAACGGGGCAAAGGAGAAACGATAAAAAAAAAAAACAAATCACGTCACTTGACGCGCGACAGTCTGCTCTTCAGACAATGGCCTCTGTAATGCCCGTATCGTGAACGCTGCGTAACACACATGTCCCTATAATTAGTATCCTATGTAAAGAGGTTCACTTATAACAAACATGTTAATTTATACTTTGTGCTGAGTAAGGATTCCCTTTTATGTAACGACAGCAGCAAAGATACAAGTAAACCATCCGATGTTAAATAGGCATTCACTCAGATTTTACATATTGATATGAGCAATTTACACGTCTTCACAAACGCTTAAACTAAACTGGACTTACTCCAGTTTAGTCTTGCCGTCAACGTAAAGGAACTAATCGGTATTTTCACCGATGATGGTAATGCAATAACTAGGTTCCACAACAAACGTGAATTAGAAACAAAAGACAAGCTGTTAATGTTTTGGATGAAATGATACCTACTAGAGTTGCGTAACTACATATAATGTTAACGCTGAAGTTCATAATTTTTTGTAAAGTAACCATTGTATTTCACTTATTTCGTTCACAAGTTCATTCGAAATGTATTTCTGTAATTATGTTCAAGGTTCGGTTACTTTCTGCGTAACATTTCAGCGTTGCGTAATTAGCTTTCTGCATAAATACATTTCACTTAGGAATATAAAGGGGTGAATATTAGAAATAATATTGCTTTAATGCATTTAGACAAAAATAAGTTAAACAGTGGGTGGCATGTACATGGCATGTTAACAAAGCGAGTTGCGATCTTTATGATTCTATTAAAAGTAAAAAACATAAGCAAGCTAATTAAAGTTTCTATATAACATGTACGTCTGCTTTGCCCTTTGTTTATCTTCTTTGTCGAATTCACATGAGCGATGCCGCAGGCTGCAGCTTGTTAGAAGAAAAAATGCGAGTAAGATGTATGGAGTTATTATTGTCAGACGTAATGATGCGAAATATGAAACCCGGTGTACCTATTTATGTTGGAGGATATTCGTAAAAAGCACATATTAACTTCAAGCTCGTAGTACGTGAGACGGTTGAGCCATTGATATTCGCCGCCAGCAGCATAAAACTGATCAATTACTAGTGTCTCGAATTAGCAACGGACTATCTTTTTTATGAACTAGACAACCGAACTGACATGTATTTTTGCGCGATTCCTTGCGTAAGTCTATCTCTGTTATAAAGTTGGGCCGCGTTTTGATACCTTGACTAATGTAAAAGGATCAATAGTCACCATCATTTGTCTGTCATCGTAAATAGTTTTTGATATACCACCGGTGCCGAAAATATATAATTCTGTAAAAGTACTTAAATTTTATGACAACCTAGTCCTAATTAAGGAACCATAGAGATATTTTTAATTTTTATTGTCCCATAAGCTTGCAGCATCGTAAGTGGGTACTACAGATTCCGGACAGCTTGAACCTACGTTAAACAAAAACCTCTCCTCGCTTCAAAAGTGCACGTCGAGTGAAAAAGAAAACTGGAACGCATGCATCAATAAGGAAATATTGTTGACGTTACTTATTGTTAGAGATCCTTATGAATTTTGTTACTACCATTCGTGTGGGTCGTAGTCGGCGTTGGTGTCGACAAATAACTTGCATGCAGACTATTCAATGACCAGCAGCGACTAAAAACTTTTTCTTAACTTCAAATGTCCATGTCCATGTCTTCTTGAATACGGAGGGCCTTCTTGAAATCACTTACGTGTGAGTTGTCTTATTAAACTTGTATGTAGTTCACATACGTTGAAACAATATGCGGTCAGAACAATGACACAATGAAGCGGCAACTAGCATTCTTTGGCCTGCGCTTTCCTTGAGCCTTTGTCGGATGAAAAGATTTCAGAATTTACAGATTATCAGAAACGAATTTGCACCTACCTCATGTATTTAGCGTCAGCCCGATACACATTCATGGGGACACCTCAATTCGATTGCTTCTGTTGCTTATTCTAATCACTGACTATGCGTTGGCTGGTCCGATGCTATCATTCGGGGAGACTCAGTGGAAAATTAAATGGGTGCCCGACGCAAAATGCGTTCCGTTTCCCACACCGACGAGGTTTTATGCCTTTTCATGGACATCGGTGCATGCGACTGCTATCGATGGATTAAAATTGATTTAGTTTGAAAATCGGTACAACATATTGGCTTCAAACTTGTTTTTCAGGTAACACAGTATGAATATAATAATAATTTTTAGGAATCCATCACTGTCTGTAATATTATTATTATTAGTTTACTATCACGCCAGGTCCCTATTGGGGTAGGCAGAAAGCACCGAATGCCAAAATATTAACAAATTGATTATAATTTTGTTATACTCGTGTGATGTAAATGACAAATGAAGATACTACTACGACCTACTTCACAAAATACCTACTACATATTTGAAAGTAATTTTAATTGTAGTATTTTATGGAATTAAAAGCTACATAATCTTATATCATCCTGTACTTACAATATATTATATGTTGTATCTGTGCCAAGATTCTGCATACGTTTATCAGCTAGGAAAATAATACATTTGTGAGATAGAAACAGATCATTATGACTCGCAAGCTTCAAGCAAGTAAGCCAGAAACGGCAAATGGCCTGAGATAATATGATCTCACAAACAATGAATAAAGCTCCTCATTTATCTTAGGAACCACAGAGGGAAAAATTCTAACCGTTATCTTGTTATGAAGAATTAAAGATTTGTGGGGCAATAAATCTTAACAAAGTATTTTTATATCCAATTTTTTTTCTAGTCACATTAATTGGAATAGATACAATGCTAAATTATTATCCATGCAATTATCATGTGTGGTTGCTAAAATCCCAAGTGGATAGTAGGAACAAACGGAACAAACAAATTTACTTAACCTCACACAACAACTAAGAACGACTAAGGTTGGTAATGTATTTATTTATATAAAAAAAAACAAAACAGAGATACGTAACTAACTAACTAATTTATCCTATTGATTTGAAAATAAATTGAAATAATAAACATAACTAAACTGAATATAAAACAACGAGTCCAAACCGCTGTCTTGTGGTAGGTACGTCAATTAAATATTTACATTGACGGTTGAATTCTTCCTGTATTGTTGTTTCTGTTTTGATAATACACATAACCTAGCATAGCACTGCTGGTTTGCAGCACAAATAAATGTTACCTCGTTTTAAGAAGCGAATCCTAGCATTTTCCAATGAATTATTAGTAGTAACGATAATACATAGTAGAATATTTATATATTCATTTTCATAATCAACGTGGCGCAGGCAATTTGAAATGAACGGAGCCTCACGTAATCACAGATACGGATATTGCGTTGAGATCCAAACCGAAGTTCGTAATGCAAACATAATTACCGAAAACTGTTATTATTGTTATCCGGGTATAAATTGAATTGTTGCTCAAGTTTATTCAGATGAGGTTACTACACTCAATTGGGGTCCTGATTAAACTAAACAATGTTGTTGCTTTACAATTATTCTCGACAGAGCCGCTTTCTAAGGGACTTGTCTTATAGCTGGCGAAAAATTGAGCGAGGATTAAATGATCTTGTCTGCATCCTACAACTACTAGGTACTTACAAACAATAAATATTATCTTCATCAGTTCATTGACTTTTTTAAATATTAGCCTTTATAATAGAGAAGAAAAACGTCTTGAAGAAAATTTACATAATATCTCAAAGTTCTTCATTTTTTTGCGTTAAGTCATTCAATTTATACTTAACTAGGACGTCCAAACATGACCTCGACTTTTTTCATTCCGAGAGGAGATCAATGTTCAGCCAAAGGGTTGTTGAGGAATAATTCTTACATTGTCGTGTTCGCCTGGTGCCTTGGAAGCTACGTTTGTAACATTTTCCTTATGTGTGTGTTCCTTAAATGTTATCGTGGCACTCTGGTTCGGTTAGGGTAGTACAATTATAGGTTATACATATAATGAAAACCTTGAAAGTAATTAATTTAGTTATTTGTAAGTTTGATGTCCATAAATTGAATACTTCAATGCTCCAGGCCTTCCGCAGTCACAGAAGAAATCCATATCCTGTAGTGGGACGTAAAAAGCGTTGGTATCTTCGAAGTCATATAAATCTATTTATGAATGTTAACAATAATGATAAAAGTAAACAGTTAGTGACATCTTATCTGATGGAAAGCGATGATACGTCCTGCGTTGTAGCACGCTTGCCTGGCAATTTTCACTCGTGCTTTGAAAAATCCCAAGTTATACTTTCACTTTGTGCGGAACACTGACACTAGCAGACTGTTCCATTCTTTCGGAGTTCAAAATTGGGAGCGACGCAGAAAATATTATATTTTCTAGTACTAAACTTCATTGTTTGTATAAAATCTGAATAATAAAAGTCTTTTAGAGCTGCGGTAATATTTTATTTGGTATATTATTTTTTTGAAATATATCAATTAGCTTTCTTATTTACATAATAATATTTTTATATTATGTAGGTTTTAGAGATTTTGATAAACTATGACTAATTAATAGAAATATAATATGTAATGTATGTAAATTATTAGGTCATATCAAATTGTTTTACACGTAATAAAATTTATATTAGATTGCCTGCCATAATAACATGTGAAACATTCTTTTTAAATTGTGTTAAATACGTGACCTATGTATGTGTTCTACCTCAATTATTTTCGTCCGTTCTGTTAATTAATTATATTTTAACGAGTAATATTTCGGAGCGGTCTGTTTTTGCAAACCAAATTGCTAGAGTAGTTACAATTAAAGGCCGTGAAGCGGAAACTTAATTTGATATTTACTAATTGTATTTTTCAAATTCGTTTGAATTTATATACCCTATATGTATTAATTTGAATTAACCAATTAATATTTCTCTTGAAATCCGATGCTTACCTGTTTGTACTGTGTTTTTAACAATCGTATAGAATTTGTAGTAATTACATTTTTAAATGATTTTCTTTATCATCCAATGTATTTGAACGGCATTCGTTAGTAGGGCAGTACGATACCAAAAGTCCATATTATTAATACTGAATTGTTATAAAATCCAGCAAAATAAGATTGAAACGTAAAAGAAATCCTTCACAAAGTTAAAGAGAATTTTCCTCTAGAAATCTTGTAACAATATTTGAGTTTAATCAACGCAAAACGATACAGAGTTATTTACATGTAATTTGTATATATAAATGTAAAATAAAAGGGCAATCGTTCTTTGGGTATGAAAGCAGAATATATTCCGGGAGCATAATCTACGTTGTTAATTTACGAAATGAGGTTAAACGGGTATTCCTCTTCAAATATTTATTCAATGTGAAAGATGAAATGTGTGCCCACAGCCTTTGTTGAATAATTTATGTTTTATTTCTCATACAATCTCTCTGACGTCCTAAATATGCACGGTCTATGAGCCCCGGGCATTCCGTTTTTATACATTTTCATGTAGTAGTTTCGTTAGATACGGTTAAGCGGTGTTAAGTTATAATATAACTTGTAAGGTGTAACTCATACAGTTGTTGGCAGTTACCGCTCTGTATGAGCAAAGTTGTCGACACATAATATTGAATTTAATATTGTTTTTATCTTTTCATGATTATCTTTATAGTTTGTTAAAGTTTACAGTTTACAAGTTTCAAAATTTTAACTATTCTTGTTGAATAATATGAATGTTTGAAACGGTCTTCAATTAATCAATACAGAACCGATTTTTTTTTTCATTTTGATCTTCATATAAAATGCGATGTTTTCAAAAAACGAAGAATATTATGAAAACCAATAATAACGTAGATATCAAAGTTAAAATGGAAAAAAAATTAACACGTACTAAAAATTGTACATTGAAAAATATAAGAATATAGAACTGTCCACTGAACATTTAATGTAACTAACTACACAGTGGCTATCAACAAATTATTCTCTGAAACGGAGAACGTTTTTTAAATTTCAATTGAAATGTGAACAAGGGCAAAGTGTGCTGGAGGTTCATAATGCCTCTCTTCACAGAAGGGCCTGACCGTGGCTACTTCGACAGCTTAGCATTTGAATGTGTGGCCCTTTCGACAGACGGAAGCGGTTTATCTTTTTGCCGTAATATTAAACCATTTTACTTACAATCACTAAATATATTTTCTGATACCAGCTGTTGTTCATTATTTACATTTGCTTTATTTACTCCATTGCGCGGATATAAAACGACGAAGTAGTAAAATCAAGTATAACACCACGCATTAATGTACGATGAAAAGTGTCACTTATGGCTATATTTAATAATGATAGCGTTTAGTTTTTCTGGTAAGTACTAAATTTATTCATTCTTTTCTTGAATAGTTCCAAGTAGGACCACTCTAGGTAGTGTATAATAATAACTACAAAACGAAACTTCTTGTTCAGCTCGTAGAAAGGTCTACCAGGCATGTATGATAACTTACATCTGGACATACATCTGGACATACATACAATGGGAAAAATTAACATAAAACATAAATATTTATGAAGGCAGAAACGAAAGTTATAGATAGTATTTACAAATATAATATGTATGCATGTACATATGTATGTGTAATATGTATTTATGAAAAGACTTAACTCTCATAACTCTTAACCGATACCAAACAACAAGTTTCACCCATTCAACCTCTTACCACTGGCCACCGAATGAAAAGTCGTTTAAAGCTTCAAAATAGGCTTTTAAAAAAGTCTAGTGCGTTTTGTATGTTTATTTTAATGCTGGCGAGAATATTTCAGTACTTTGATTATAATATTATACATAGCTTGCAAACGTTTAAGTACTTTTATCTATTGATATAAAAGGGTCATTAACTTGAGACTGACGTGAAAGATTATTTAGTTGAGAAAATGTTGTTTATAATCGTAATAGCTTAGGCTCAGGCGAGTTAATTACGTTAGAGGAAAAACTTTATTAATTAGTATAGGTATTATAGGTAAAATATGACTGCCTCGTTGGTCGGGCGGTTGGTAGCGCGACTGCCGATCGGGAGGTCCTGGGTTCAAATCCCGGGTTG
>DWDX01000664.1:0-24014 GCA_018245675.1 Agara michaeli | reverse complement strand
TTATTAGCTGTCCGGTTATCGTAGTACAGGCATTCAACTGCCTAATTTGGAATCGGATAGCCGTGTATGGAATGGTAACCAGTATAAAAAAAATATGCCTCCTATGATAGTTATAGAAACCGATTTGTAAGCAGATCACAGCGGGCCGATATTGACACACACGATAAGCTGTCACATGGCAAATTTTATTTTCTCATTTCGGAAGAGCGGTGCTAGTTTTTGTCGTCGATTTTTTTTTCCACCGCCTCACGTCGGCCAGAAGAGAACCGACGAACGATGGTCATAAAAACGTATGACGTTCATTCAGTGTATGCACTCGTATAATATATTATTAATAACTGATAGTAATAATAACTGATAATAATAATAACTGATAGTAATAATAACTGATAGTAATAATAATTGATAGTAATAATAACAAATACAAAAATAATTTATTTAACATCAACAATTATAATATTAACGGATATTAAAAGAAAGCCTCAAATCCTCCACTCATCCTACAATCTCTCGGTAGGCAGCTGCGTGCGTGACGGGTCAATCAAATGCCATACGTAGGCGTAAATCAGGTAGCTGTGCCTAATTTTAACGTATACGAAGAAAACACGATAAAATGCTAACGGCATTCTATTATTACACCATCACGCCGGGTCCCCGGCGGGGTAGGTAGAAAGAACCGAGTGCCAAATATCACTATCCCCACAAAACATCGTGCTTCTTCTACATACATGAAAGACGATGAAAGTATTTCTGGTTTTAATTTCATTAGAAAGTCCAGTTTCAGATAAGAGAGACACAATAAAAAGTTCATTATTAAACTATACGTTGCCAATTAAAAAAAAAACCAAACTTTCTTACGAACAGTACATTCCGTATTTTACAGCCTTTAAAGGACGATTTTCAAAAATCTCTTAATACTCACTTACACACTATAAAGGAGCTTTTGTAAAGTTTAAAGCTTCTAGATCAGGCTGTTTGGTACGGATCAATCAGTTAGAATGTAATTTCTTCCTTCCATACAAATACGTCATGGCGCACCACAGCATTCCAACAAGTCATGTGAGAATTACTTACCATCACTGATTTGCTAACGTAACCCATTGGTATTATAACGGGAAATGTATAACAAATAAATAAATGTTACGTTTATATTTTTATATTTCTTGAAGAATACTGGCCACCTGAGAAGACTGGCTGGACATTGATGCGGGACGTTATTTTTGATCAGAAGAAAAAGAGTGAAAAACAAGAGACGATCATTCCGGTGTAAACAGTTGTGGAGAAAAGTGAATAGTAATAAAATGTTGAAAAGAATAAAGTTGATATGATGATTAAATTATTTGTTTAAAATTTGACACATCTGAGCGATTTTACATAAGCAGATGTAAATTCACAACACCATCGAGAGTAGCCGAATAGACGAAGTTTTGTTCGAACACCGATTAAACGCATACACACATTATGTTTAAAGTCTGAAGTAATTGTTTATAAAAAAAACATATTTGAATTGATTAGCATAAACATAACGACGACGAGGCGTCACGAACGACCGGTTTCATGTTATACAGACAACAGTGGCATTTCCGGAGATAAATATAATATACACAATTATGACTGTAGTCTTCGGACTTAGCGTATTAGACAATTAATGAACTATAAGGAAAAAACTAGGTATATAGGTGATGGTAGAAAATGGCTTTGAATTGCGCAACATATGCTGTATACTATACAGCAAAGAATTACAATCTGAAAGCAAGGGTTAAGGAAGACAGTTGAAAATAAATTAATACTTATAAATAGTTATACGTAATATCACGCTTGTAATCCCCTAAGGGGTAGGCAGAGGAGTGTAGTACACCCCCACATTTCACCAGTTACGTTTAAGTCCGACAATAGAATAGGTGGTGAGCCTATTGCCATGTACCGGGCACACATCCAGACTCCGAGTCACTACTAGGAATTCTAAATTAGAAAAATCTAGCGGTATCCAACACGGGATTTGAACCCAAAGACTTATTATGATTTATAGGTATTCGTTTGAGCGCTAAAAGAATAGAGTCGCAAAGCGTATCGTAAATTCGTCGATAGTAGGACCACTAAAAGGAAGAAAGACGAGAAGAAAGAAAAGATCATTTCAACAGTTCAAGACAAACGTTTAGATTCGACAATGAAGAGGCGTTTTATAGCAATCGTGCTACATCCTACACTGTACGTCGATTAACATCAGATAAAATAGCAGCGGCAGTCACGCGAGCATGTAGTTACAAGTCAACGCAATGAAATTGAAAAGAACAAAACTACATTGCACAAGTGAACGATGAAAATTGCCAAAAACACGAAACAACAACAAGTGTCGCGGAAGAATGTTACGAGCGATGGTCGCGTCGCCGCTCGGTGCTTTTAAGCTTTTAAGAGTCGAACGTTGCCAAGGAACGGTAACAACATTGGCGCGTTCGGCGTGCGAAATCGCACGAGATGTGCAACATTTTATTTGTTTACACGACGCTAAAATGCTGCATAACGTTTTGGTATGAAACTGTAAATTATACTTTTCTTACGTTTGTTCTATTTTAGTACATACAACATTAACATTCATAATACCATAAGCATAAAGATTCATATTTACGTTGTTAGGAAAATTTATAATAATAATAATATCTTAGGGCAACTACACACAGGGCCATTTATGCGTCCCTAGTTCGACGATAAACTCGTCTTATGTTGTATTTCGGAAAAAAAAAACTATTGTATCGAATCTCAACATGTTTGTGAAGCTTTAATAATATCCACTCATTTCATATATTCCTAAACAGAATGTATCGACCGATACAATCAAACGTAATCAATCAATCTATATTTCACAATGGAAAATACTTTTTGCGGGGTTGTTCAGAGGAAAGGATTTTATTGGATACTAAACGGTTACTGCTTCAGCATTTCTATTCGTATAATCAATCGTTAATATATACCAAGATATGCCTCTGCTATCATATTTACGACGGCCAATAAAAAAACTTTGTTCCAGTACAATAAATTACATACAAAGTATCTACATCCTTTGCTTACGAATAATAATGAAAAAAACAAACTATTTAAAAACGTCACTAATCAAAGTGGCATTCATCCGACAACACGCGTATTGAGACTGCGTTCAAAAGCTAAACTATTTTTAATTCGGTGGCGAAACATTCAAACGACCGATAGCAATACCTAGGATAATTTATAATGACATCCCCGACCTTAATACCGAGCCATTTTCTCGAAACACTATAATTCAAAAAAACGTTTTGGTTGATTATGTACATTTGTGTAAAAACAGACGTTCATAGGGCACACGGCCCGATTTGATTTATCACACGCACACACACATACAAGTATTGTACAATACATGAAATGAACTTTATTCTCGTGTACAATAACGGTCGTAGCCGCGTGCTTGCGGTTTAGAGGAGCAGGCGCCACGAGTCGCGTTTTTTCAAGATTCTATATTTTATGATTCGTTATGGGCCCCGAATACCGCGCGCCGGCTCGCTACGTGAATACACAGACGGGCACAGGTAGAGGCGTTATGATATATCTACGCTGATGTCATAGGTTCACACACGTTCAATACAAAGATTTAATAGTTCCAATTTATTTCCGAACAGATTGCTTTTGGTTTTTATGACTGTTGCATTGGCCCGAGCGATGTCGTGACCTGAAATGTCAATGCGCAAGATTAGTTGTTATCGTGGGTTTTTATCACATTTATTTGTATTACTGTTGTGTAATAACTGCAATTACATTTATTTATATGTCCGATAAATTGGTGCTCATTTAAAGGTCTTACTGCAGGGTTACTGACAAATTGTCCAAATTATTATCAAAATCAGTTAAAAATCTAAATTTGCGCATCCACATTGGGAAAAGTTTAGACGAGTACTAAATATCCGCATATTCCCTCACAGCTCCGATAATCCCAAAGTATTAGACTATGTTATTAGAAAATACATAACTCATACGATATAACAATAAGTACAGTATCAGGAACACGCGGCAGTAAAAAAATATTTTACACCAACCCAACAGTTTGGGCAACCGGCTCAAAATTAAAAGGAAAATACAAAATTATTGTAAGTAGGAGAGAAATTTGACGTGAATAAAAATAAATTTAATAATACAGCGAGCAGTATGAGAGACACGCAGGTACGCGGACAAGACGCGAGCGGGCGTGCACCGGCGTCCTCTCTCCGTTCGTAATTGACCGGTAGCGCGCCGTTTATCTAAACCGCCCGCTCAACGTATCACCGTTTCTTTTATCCTTTTGCAACGATACGTACCATTTTTGTGATGCCTTTTTATTTCATTAAAATCGATATTAATCCTACACACGACTTATTATGTTTCCGTAAATTTTTCGGTGTCTTTAAACAATGATATAACAACGATTATTTTTGGAATTTTCCGTTTATTTCTCAGCGTTAGCATTTTTGGTAGATGTTTAAAGTTTCGTTAGTGATAAAATAAAAACTAACGGACTAAATGTCTCAGAATTCTAACATGATCCATCGAGCCGACTCAGCGAGAAACAAACAATTCGTAAGGTTCTTAGTAAGAGTAACAAAGTCCACGGCTAAACGGCTAGTCAGCGTTACTAGAGCGATAAGAAGAGCAATGAAGCTATCACGAGGCAGTTCACTAGTCTGCTGTCAATGCGGCAATCAAAAAAGCCCTTAGCGACGTTTACGTTAAGTATAAGTAATACCCCGCAAGGCTTTTGTTCCGATCAATCACCGCCCCTCTCGCGTTAAATTGGATAACTAGATAATACTATCTGAAGCGTTCTAAGCCTAGATCAACATGATTGAACGGCTTGATATCTCACACGGGCCGTACCTAGCAAGTAGAGAATGATAACAAAATTGTTAAAAGATCAAAGACTTTCATGTCACAGACATCAAAATTGTTACTATGGGACACATTGTGTAATAGAAAAGGTTCGTAAGACATGCAAGACAAATGCATGTGTTTCGAGTGCTATAGAATTTGGAAAGGTTGTTTCAAAAAATATATGTACAAATATTCATATACCAAATTTAATCTACCAAAAATCCTTATGTAACAAAACAAACACACGCATAACCAACAATAAATCTATGACAGATAGACATAATCCATGGCATTATGTGGATTATCTAACATATAATAATAGGAAAATTTCTCGCGAAAAGATTATGAACACGATTAAGAGGATTTCGAAAATATTAGCGTCTTAAAAAAAATTGATAAACCGTACGATAAAACGATTCTATAATATGTATCTCTAGCACAGTATTGTTATTATAAAATGTTATGAAAAAATTGCAATAATTTTATAGCTAAACATTTGATATGCGTGGGAATAGTTGACAAATTTATGACGTTCAAACTTTGTACTGGACTTCGGCGTGGTCCTCAAAAACCAGTGGACTCCATGGTATTAATAAAGTTAGACAAGCACATAGGAAACTCCGCACTGAACTCCTGTAATACTAAGATAAAATACGTACGGTATATATGTATTAAATACAGTGTGGCAAACCGAACTACTTTTATATTTTGTAAGAATGTCACCTTCGACGATCATCTCGGACAATGGGACAGCGTTCATCGGTGCGAGCAAGGAACTAAAGAAGTTCGTAGAAACAAGTGGCACAAAATGGAAATTTATCTCTACCGCTGCACCGTTTTTTGGAGGCTGTTGAGAGCGTTTGGTACGCTCGACCAAAATCACCCACGTATGATCCTCCACCAGAAGGCACTGAAGGAAGAAACTTTTCAAACCTTGAAAACTATAATTAATTCTCGGCCATTGTCACACTCGAGTGTGGATACTGAGGATCATGAGACACTCACTCCCTTCCATTTTTTGATTGACTGTTCGTCACCCACTACAAGCCCCGTTTCTGCACTCGAAGATTACGCCTTGGTGTGCAGATCCGATTGGAAAAAAAACATCTTGATTGGCAGATCATTTTTGGTCCCGCTGGGTCCACGTAGTACTGCCGCTGCTCAACACAAGATCACCTGCATTCAACACTCCGAGTGAGGTGAGCGTCGGTAACATCGTCATCATCGCTTTCAATGCCGTACCTCTACGAGTCGTTGCCGGAGCGAAGGCATTAATCACCCAAGTTTACCTCTGACGTGACGGAGTTGTTAGAGTTATTGATGTTGTCACCAAATGGGGGATTTTACGTAGGCCAGTCAAAAAGATCGTTGCTGTTGGCCCGTAACAGTTTGTCACATTTACCTCATATTGCCTATTGCCATACGAGTCTCCGCCCATAATGAAAAGATTTATAACTAATACTACCACGCTGGTGAGTGCAAGTTTGCAGATTTTCTATAATGCAGAGAACATTATGGAGAATAGATGTAAGTAAAGTGTGCGTGAGCAAGATTAAAGTTTATGTTAATTTTTGATTTAAAAAACGCACATAATTGCGTATAGTCAAAGGTCAAACTAAATTACAAAGCTAACACGGCTGAGACTGGTTACTTGCAACAAACTAATGCCAATAAGCAAAGTAGTTACAAATACAATTTAAATGCCAGATCAAGTTCTGTTACAATGTTCATATCGGTGCCAGTAATATTAAGTTTGCGATTGGATTATACAAGTTGTTAGGGTCTATTCATACTAACGTTGTAGACCTAATCCGTTTCATCACAGAAAAGATATTGTCGTAATCCAGACACGTCTGTAGCTTCCGCGTTATATGTCTGTATATTATTTGAGGGGTCTGCTACACCGGACGTAGTGTTTTCGATTCCCATTCAGTACATTTGTTTTTGCATTTAGCATCAAATCCGCCTTTTTGTTATTTTACTTTATGTTTGTTACAAATAAATAAAAACAAATCTGTTTGTTCTGTGTCTGGGTGTAATCAAAATATATATAGATCATATACATAGTATTCTGTTATCATAGCATAGGCCTGGGAATTGCCTAATTTGGATTGAGACAACATTGTGCAATAGTGTCCCAATTATTTTTAACAGATTCCAATACAAAATTATAGTGAGAAATGACCCTTAGAGGAATAGTTATCACGGTGCAAGGGTCATCACGACACGAGCGCAGTACACCCCCGTTCCCACTAATCCGGAACCAGTGTATTAATATCGCACTATATTTAATTAGCGCGTGCCTGCGATAACGGACAGGTCACCCAACGATGACTTTAAAAATAACACTATTTACATTCTAAGAAATGGATTTAGTAATCTAATTTGGGCAAAAGGTCAGACTGGCAGGCCTTGAAAATGGTTGTTAATAAAATTTTATAAATATATAATACATAAATATAGGTATAAAAGCAGTAATATTATATCGTATCGTATTCTTGTTTATCTACCAAGAGATTGGTGGCTATGATGTAATTTAAAGTTTGTTTTTTTCTTTTTAAAACCATGTACATAAAAGCAAAAAATATCATTAATTTTTCTTTACTAAAAATTAAAACCGTAGTAGGTACGTTGGAATAAATTTACATATTTTGAGAAGTAAGGCTATAAATCCAGTTCATAGGTCAGAGCGATGCGCAGCCGGCGCCGCCCGCGGGCCTCTGGCACCAATTAGCATTCAAACGCCGAGTGGTACTTACAATCGAATTATTCGATAACGCCAATCGAAATTTGATGACCATTGACACCGCCAATATCAAATAACTATCTATACGATCCCTTGAAAAACAACATAAATCGATCGTCGATCATCTTTATCTCGAAATTTAAACATCTAGAAACGTAAAAACTCAGCATGACGTTGCTAACTTGCCTCCGAAGTACGAAGTCGGTTTCCTATTAACGGAACGTAAACGAATTGTTCAACGGAAAAACTGTAACTCCGAAATCGACCATTCCCATAGCGCGGGCAAATTCGAAGGCCGAGCGTAACGAGGGAATAAAATAAGAGTCACGTAAACCCAAAAGAATTTTAATCATGGCCGATCATAATCGATTGTCGCCGGAGCAACATGGAAAATTAAACGACACTTTTCGGTGGACAAAACTCCGACGCTATAAATTGGTCGGTCCCGACACCGAAAATAAATCCAAAAAGAGTTAAGCGTTCGGGAGATCGTCGAATACAGATTACTGGGCGCAGGTGTTAAATAAAAATAATAAAATTCGACGCGGACGAGGTAAAAAGAGGAGTCGGTGCGGCCGCGCGGCGCCGAACGAGGCATAATTTCGTTTGCAACGCCCGCCGACAAAAAACGACGTGTACCCCATCGAGTTAACAGAGCCCCGAGCGCGCCTCGCGCTCCTCGCCATTCACGGTCAATCCGCAACGTCGGCGTCTATTTTAGTGCCTTATAAGCGTGATGTGCGTCCGCTTTACGAGCACAGCCCCGGCTACCCTAATAGGAGATCAAATTATCGACTTCTAACCGAACGCTTACATGGATAAACGGGAGGTTATCGGAATTCCGTCGATAACGTCCACAGAGTGTATTCACGACGTCGCCGACGCGTCGTAAGGAAATGCATCGTGACCGTATACATTGCGACGCTGCAACGCCGCCGGGGAACGAATTCGATGTAAGATATTATACAACATATCGTGCTGCCTGTGCGGGCATGTTCGCGAACCGCAATTAAGGAAGGCAATCCCATTTCGCACGTACGAACAAATTGCGGGCAATGATGTGCCGTTCAACACTACACCACAGAAACAGCTTACAAACCCGGCACGAATAATACCAATATAAAAGTCGACATTCTTGTTTTACCCCCGCGCCCATTACGTCTATATAATCATGTTCTCCGAACACCTAACGCGATTCGATCGAATATAAATAAGTAGAATAACAAATGCACTATTTTAGGTCAGAAATTATTCCAACGTATTATTATACGGAAGCGCGATGCAGACAATAATTTAAAAAAAAAGTCAAATCAAACAACAGAAACACTCATGATGTTATCCCTAAAATATTCACTGTTTTTATAAGAGCACTGCATCCCTTCAATTCAATGGAGGACGGAAAAAGGTCATTAAATGGAGAGCTTAACAATAAAGGAATGCATGGGGAGCACTAAATAAACACCACCGAATACGTCAGCATTAGTGAATGATGAGATGAGCTTACGTCTAATTAACTGCGAGGGAGAATGAGTAAATATCGGGATTATCGCACCATCTTGCCCGCGATCCGAGCATACGTTTCGAAGTGGAGACATTGACTCGGCGAAGAGTACGACTGCACGTTCAATGTTTATACGCTCACGTGCTTCACGACGCACAATGATGTAAGATTATCTTTGTCTAGCTGAGACACCGTATGCAGGAAACATCAGACGAGCGCTGTAATCATACGCACAGTATCATCAAATAAATCTCAGTGCCGCTGACACCGTGTACCTACATATATGCGCACATCATACGAGTTGGAAACTCTATAGCTCTATAATTATCTTCCATGTGTGATGAAAAAATTTATCACGTTGTGTTGTTTCATGCTGCAATTGTTTGCAAAAAGGCAACTCGTATCGAAAACGTGAAAATGTCAAAAGTTGAACTGAAATTTGAATCTGCAGATGTTTGAATGGGAAAAGGTAATCGCGTGATCTCATTAGTCAGCCCGCTCTCGTCGATAGATAACTCCAGCTAAACGGTACGCCCACATTGGTAGACTGGTAGAATGCGTGAATAGCATTTCTTGTCTAAGGATTTTAATTAGCCACACTCGTTAATCCAGATGTAATATAATATTATTCAATATTAACCCAGTTACGAGCGCTAACATCCTGAATGAGATAGATAAAACCTCAAATTGTCATGATCACAGCTCGAACGCAGTCAGCAACCACAAGTTCGTGAGTCACGAGTCCGCTAGCCCCCGCGGCCGAAACCTTCAGTAACAATGACAATATAACATTTACACATTCTATCGATCTACATCTACATTTTTTGACCGAACCACATTGTCATTTCATATTGGAAACGACCATTCTAATTATAATCCGGGTTGAGTGATATTTTTTCGTGTTATCCCCGTCCAAAATGACTGCAATGATTTCATAAATCGTAGAATTAAGAAATCCGAAATCCTTCCTCTATAAGCGCAGAGTGCTCTAAGACAGATTTTCCCACATAAGGTCAGAGAAGCACTTTATTATGTGAACGTATTCGCGTTCAACGTTATGACAGGTGATATACATCATCGTGAAGTGCATTAATACGCGTCGCTGTGCTCTGAAGATAGCTCGTTAGGAAACAAAACACGTAGAATTATCACAGGATCTGATCTGCACTTGAACCTAAACAGTGTGTCTTCTGTTTCAAACGAAATTGGACTTTAAGCTTTCATAATGTCTGCTAAGCAGTCGATTGCTGTTACACTTCTGTACAAATTATTAGGCTTTTAAAATCAGGAACTTTACAGTATGCTTTTTATCTCAGAAACCCACCGCTTTATTTTCTGTCACATTGTAATACTTAAATTGATCAACGTAATCACTGAAACGTGCAGATATAATCTTTCGTGCGCCACAAGTCGATTATAACATTTCAAAGTCACAACGGACTTTGCATAATAACGAACGAAACAGTACAATCGGTGTTTCGATTGTAACAAACGCAACCTAAATTCCACCGTCAACGCCACAAACAAGACCAACATTGTTGAGGGAACTAATTTCGGAAACGAACCCGTACGGAATGCGATTCGACCGTTTACAAATCTAAACGCTGCATTGTTTTTTCAACTAACAACACATTTTAGAAGGGTAACGCCCTAGATTGTAAACTTGAAACAATACGCTCTTAGTATTTGCCGTTCAGGTCGTCGACACGTAAACATACGCGTCCGAATGTGTTGTATGCTTACGAGCAACATACTAAATTGCATATTGCGGTCGGGGAAATGTGTGACGTCATCGACAATCGAATCCTGTAATTTCAGCATACCGTACGAATCTATAACATTTTGGGAACATCAAATCTGATTGATGCAAATCTCTTTCATCACCTTCACAGACTCCATTCGGCATAGGTGCGAAGGAAATCTCCGGAGGAAAATAATCTCGACACTTTTAATAGTGGTTAATCGTTACGCGTGCACCATTGACTGTGGCCTGTCAAATATTTCTCCTAACAGTGTATTATTTTACAAAGCATCGCCGCTAAAAATGTAACCGAATTTATTTCGGGATGCGACGACGCCGTTTATTGCTAAATCCAAAAGAAATATTGTCGAACGAAGCAGTGGGATCGTTACGTCGTTTACGGCAGATCGTTAAATATTGCTCGGATAATTAAGATAAAAGGCTATTGAATAATTATGCGATACACGAACGTATACAACGGCAGCATTGAGCAATGATTCATGGTATATTTTCGCATATATCGCTCTCTACCAAACAAAAAATCAATCAGCTTCTTCATCGATTTATCGAGAACTTTTTATGATTTCGCCTGCGGTGTTGTACAAAAACGTATCCGTGCATTAAAAATTCAAATTTCTTCCGAACGACCAGCATTATTTTCAACGTTAAAAATCCATAAATGAATATAAAATTAACGGGGATATAGTAGCAACCGCCAATTTACTTCCTACAGCTCGAGTCGCCGCTCTATCGACATCATGACGCAGGTACACGGCAAACTGATTTGTAATAAGAAGTTTGTAAACAGTCCATAAATCCCAACGGAAGGGACCGAAGTAAATATTCGTGAACGTTTACCACCAACCACTGATATCTGTGCTAATAAATCATTCCACTTTATAACGTATGCGTCAAATGGTGGCTACGAAAACCTCATTGATATGTAAAATGGAGTGAATTATACAAAGCGCATTGACGCAGTGTTTACATCTCATCACTGCTAAATAAAAGTGTATCCTTGAAAATTTTTTTTGAATAACAATTTTTTACATTCAACTTAATCACAAACTCGTCGTTATTCGAATGTGAGACACAATTCCAAACGCTCCCATAGCACCCAGACGATAATAATACACACGGGGCGTTATCGATATTGTAACCAAAGACGTCATAACTCAGGCTTTTAGTGGCAACAAAGAGGCAATCGAGATCGGGAATCTACGCTTCACGAATCTTAGTATTGATCTCCACGATCTTTTATGTTCCACAACGCTTCGTATCCAAAGTGGGTTCAGGATAAAAATATGATAAAATACATCATGGCAGCGAGTTACAATGACGTTCATTTTATATGACAACATTACGGAGAGTTTTCGATTCGTCACGGCTATATAGTAAAGCACATTATGGCTGGATTGCTTTACAAACTGGCATTAACAATTTATGGACAGAGATTTATAATGCCATATACTCATACCGATGGAAATTAGGAAATTTTACATTAAATTGAAATGATTTAAGTAAATGAAGATCTAACATAAAGCCTGTCATCTCCTTGAAAAGGAAAACGCCTATCTTAGATTTTTTTTTGACCATGACGCAAACAATAACAATAATTCTTAGATTATCAATTTGTTATGGTTTCAATACAGCGCTCACGGTGTTCATTCGGTCAGACTTACTGGTAATACATACTAAGACCATCAAGATGAGAGTGGTCATATATTGACAGGATTATTAGCAACACGGGAATTACCGTCTCTCGTCTTGTATTTGTTATCTTAATAATTACTGCAACGATTAAGCCTCCATTTAAAAAGGGTACCGAATATCACTCTCTCTCTATCATTCAACCGCCGGCTTTCTACCAGGACCTCGAGAAGAAAATAAAAATTCCCAACTTGATACTCTTCGGGAAGTGTTATTCCGATTAGCGTAGAATAGACAACTACGTTATCTCATTGACGCTTTCAATGTGCCAACAAAATTTTAATTAATTACGCAGTGATTGCGACATCAATATTCATGCTACGTATCTACTTCAATATTAATGCTGCTCGTATCTGCTTCGAGATATACGGCGTGTAGGCGTAGTTGAATGGATTTGTACAATAAGATTCGTTCGGAACGATCGACGCCAACCTCCACGAGGAAGTTCTTTATGTACAGAACCCAGCCAGTCATGTCTAAATGAACGCTACAATGGTTACGATGGTGACCGTGGGCGGATGCAGTGTCATCGTGGAGAGTCGGCTAAAGGATCTTTTGTAAAGGAAATTCTTTGTAGGAGGCTATGTTGTAAGTGGTTGTCTTTGTTGCCAGGATGGACTGATTTGCGTTTCGTCTATTTTCTTCGATAAAAGAAATTAAAATTTCGTAAACAGAAAAAAACAATTGTCACAGAATTTTTTCGTTCGAAAACTAAGTCATTCCGCGAAATCTTACATTACTTACTTCGCTCTGTTAGGGGTTGTTTTAACGCGAAGTATTATAAGAATATCCGTCGCCTTTTCGCTTTCGAAAATATCATTTTAGCTGTTTCGACGTAATATTTTATAAACAGTCAAATATTTTGCGGTGACATATGTTACGCAATGGGACATGAAGAAGAAATATCGAATTCATAAAAAAAATTATTTAGAAATATAACGCATGACACAAAATATGGATTCTGGCTTCAACCCAGGAACGCTATGAATACGACAGCGTAGTGGATGTTGGCGATATAGTAGGATTCGATGAAGGTGTAGGGTTAGTTATTACCCAGATTACGATAACTGATACCAAATAGCCTGATAGTAAATTCATATTCAGATAAAATCACTATCCGTATAATATAAGTGACTATAATGTGACGTAAACTAAGACTCTTGCAAACTAAACTATTCCAGTACACTAACATCCAATTAAACTAGACTAGACTAGATGGACTTCTTGATCTAGCGATTTGAGACCCTGACTGCTAAACCGCAGATTGTTGTTAAACAAACATCTGTATGATGAACACGGATTGTTTTGTTTAAGACAAATATTTTTTTAAGTATTATATAATATGTGTATTATATATGATTTATCAGCTGCCCGGTTACCACAACACAAGCATTTAATTGCCAAAGCTGGAATGAGATATGTGTTCGTGCAATTGTCCCAATTATTATTATTATATTTCCCTCACATCTTCCCCCGGGACACTTCGGGAAGCTGCGGGCCGAAGGTCAAGCGTCGCGTCCGTTGTCACGAGGTGTCGGCTGCACGACGAGAGAGAAAATAAAAAAGTTCCGCTTGTAAACCAACCGGTATAGGGTTGTCGCAAACATGAATTATTATAATAATAATATTTTATTTATCACAATTCATATGTTCGTGGTAATTTCATTGCATTGCGTTTTAGTGTTTTTTAAGATAACTTAATGCTTTAAACTTTTATAGCACTTTTCGAATTGCGTGAAGACTGTTTAAGTCCCATGTTCTGAATAACGTTTTATATTTCATTTAAAGATAGTTTTACAGGAAAACTGATGTTAGATGAAAACATTATGTAATCATTAATACTTGATAATGTTTTAAAACAATGTGTCTTCACTCAGCAGATATAGTCTACCACAAAATATTACATAACTATAAATATTAATAGCCTGAACAGGATTTAAATTGGACATGATTTAGTGTTTGTTATTGTTGTCATTGCCCTTAATGAGTCAGTTGAAAAAGATTTCCATTGAATTACGACACGTTGTTGAATCAAATTACATGACAGTTTGTCATTCTTCAATTCCGCATTTAGAGATCACGCCACAATGATGCAGACAATTTAATAATTTATTTTTAGAACACAAAACGAAACTGCCATGCCTTTTAATGTTAGCCGAAAGATTTTAGCAAACTGTCATTCATTTTTTTTTTTTTTTTTTCGACCCTTTTTGTTGGTCCACTGCTGGACCGGGTCTCCTCTCATAGTGTCATTCATATAGCTTCTTAATTACCTAGTTATCTCGTTTTTGTTTAGGACGAGTGACCCGATATTGGTTAAATGCTTTGTTTTTTAAACCTTTATAGAAATACAAAAGTAATAACATATCAACAAGCTTATTACTTATTTTTCCGCTAAAACTTCCTGAGATCTTTTGCGATAGCCTGTTTCAATGTGATTTATATAATATTAAACCAGAAAGCTTAAGCTAACGAAACATACTCGTATTTAAAAAAAAAAAAAATTTTTTATTGATTTTAGAAATTCCGGTATTAGAAGTACAGTGGCAACCCTAACCGGCCGCTATTGTTACAAAATGACCCATCTCAATGTCGAACTGTTCCAAGAATCGAGCCCCTCTCCGCCTAATGTTCACCGTAAGCGCCTTTGAGCGTTTCGTAAAAGGCTTATTTCTGACACCTCGTATGAAACATGGCGGGGTAACGAATGCGTGCGCGCATCTCGACGCACACACACAAAAGACCATCGACAAAGTTAAATTCCCGATTAGTTACGATCGTTTGTACGTGTGAAAGGATTAAATTGGAAATATACCTAAATGTAATTTTTTTTTTTCAAATGCATTAAGGCTCGAGTAATAAAAGTTTAGCAGATAGGTAATTTGAGATTCTATTAAACGGCCTATAAATCAAGAAACCTAATCAAACTGACACTTAAGTAATTAAACTTTTGGGACTTTATGGTTATTACAAATTCTGAAGATAGTTTTGTCCCCCTATTACAATGTTTAGACACTATCCAATTTGAAATTGAGACAGCTGATAAATATACATATATATACATATGATATAATGGTTGTATAGATACTTTTATTACACCCAGACACAGAATGAACAAATGTGCTCATCACACAATTGTCCTTGGTGGGAGTCAAACCCACAACTTCTGGATTTGCAGTCAGGGTCTTTGCCACGAAACAATGTATAAAAAAGATTGTCATCATAAGCATAATGGTACTAAAAATTGACAAAATTGAAATAGTATTTTTATTGTAAACAAAACAGTCGGGATACTGACATTATACCCAACAATGATATATAAAAATGGGTAGCAAACAATAATGGTCTTTTACAATTAATTCTAAATTATTCGCTGGTAAGTTAGGAACATGGTCAATTGCATATCAGAGTATAGCCTATAATTTTGATTCCACGTGCACCACAATCAGACTGGTGAGGTATACATTACAAAGTTTAATTGCCTGCAAAGTAGTAATGATAAGTCGTAGTAATAATCAAGGTTCAAGTATTAATTTAAAACACTTGGAACGGACTCCAGATGTTATTCAAATATTAATATCATGTTTATGTCATTCATGCTAGTACTTTTGATCCGATTTGGTATAATTTAAATACCTATCACTGTCAATAGATAAAATGTTTCCCGATAAGTACACAAGTGCACATAATAAAATTATAAATAGACTGGAGTAAATCGAAAATCGAACAGGTAGGTACAGACATCTGTTGACAAACATGCGAACTAACAATCTAAAGATAACGCTATCAAAAAGTTTATAAATACATTTCTAAGTACCCCGTAAAATAAAACAAATCCTAGAAACAAAATAACACTGATTTCTTTAAAAAACTTCTATTAAAATCGGGTATTGGTTACAATATAAAATGTACATAATGTTATGCCTGTTTTGAATGGAAACCTCTATTAATTGGTTGTTTTAATTAGTGCTAGGCTACTGTGAACAAATACTGCTTTTTGTGTACTGATCCAAACTGAAACCAACAGTATAACAAACAGACGACAATATTTGTATGTAGAAAACAATCGTAATAATCAGATCATCGGTACATGATGAGTATCATGACCAAAAATAAACATTTACGGGTATGAATTACACACGAAACTATAAAGGACTATTTGTGCAATATTTTATATTTGATCTTTACTCACCCATTCTATATAAAAGTCCGCTAAAAACACGATAATTTTATGTATATACACAAACACCACAAACATCACTTTGTAGCAGCCATGTTACTGACGTTAATGTTGCTAGAAGTTAATATTGATAGTTCGTTTGATTTCTATGTTCTCCTAAACATTTTCTTAACTACATATTAATATAAACAGTTTAAGGATGACAGCTGTTAATGATTTATACGCCTATCATCTATTAGTAAGATATTAAAATGTTAAATGAAAGTGAAGAGGTTCTAGTGAAGAGGTAATATTTAGTACTGTTTGACAACATGAAAGTATTCACAATTTTGATATATCTTTCTACTACAAAGAGTTAATAAAAATTCTATTACGAGTAACGCCATTGTGGTAATTAATGTATATTATATTCATAAAAAACAATAAAACATTTATTCCTTTTTCAAGGATAATGAAAACCTACTAATTACAAATGTTGCTATAAGCTCAACCAAATGTTATTCTTTTCTTGTCAACATCTGTCAAAAAGGTACAGGATTTGTACAAGTTTGTAATAAAATCGAGTTAAATCTCAGATACTTGTGCTTGAAATTTACAAACGTTATGGTGTTTTAAAGTGTTAAAGACTGTTATTCATATTTACATTTATATTTCAGCCAAAAATATGGTGCAGCGTCTAACATTTAGACGACGATTGTCGTACAATACAAAGTCAAATCAGAGGAGAATGTAAGTATTTTTATTTAATATATCATTAATATAAAGCAACAGTCATAAGTTTAATTCTTATATCACATATTCCCTATGTTGCTTTTATTACTGTAACTGGTAAAAAATATCTTAACTTAACCTCAAAAGGGTCGGCTTGATAAAATGAATAAACGTGTAACATGTTTCAATTTTTTGCTAAATACATTTGTAGAATTGATATAGTCAGAGAAATGTTTAACATTTACTGTTATAAAATCCATATCTATCTATTTCTTTTAATAAAATCGGAGATCCTGAATGAACCACTATTTTTAACTAAAATTCAATACTTTCAACGAAGTTCACACTTCTATTGAACCTGACATATATTATTTTTATTTTGTTTGTAAGTGCTAATCTCCGAAATTTCTTAATAGATATGGATGTGATATAACCAGATGTATTCTTTAAGCAATGGTAACATTTAAAATGTTTTATTTCAATCGGTTCATAAATAAAGAGATACATGTATTCTCTCAATTCAAAAATTATATCACTGGTTGATTATGGCTAATCTGTAAAAGGGCTATGAAAAATTGTATTTTACACGAGTGAAACCACTGGAAGGCATATATATAGGTATTGATTTATTGATAAGTGTAGAAGTTGTATGAATACTCAAAGTTCAGTTACTAATATGACTATTGAAACTAGAGATAAATAAAAATTAACTCTGCTTTTTTGCTATCTATATTTTCTGTCATAGGTAAGACTTATTATTTCAGAATTATTCATTAGAAAATATTATGCATGCAGTGGTAACCTGTAAATAACCGTAATAAATATAATAGCCCAGGCTCGCTATTATTTCGGCTGTCGGTGACTTGCTCTAAAACATTATTATTGTGTTTTTAGCCAGCATATCCAAGATGTTCACTCTACAGGTCCAGGTCGGGCAACTTTCCCAGATTACCTATTACATTTACATCTACTGAACCTAAGTGTTGTTGTAACTCTGTTTTTGTATCCCACTCAGTTTTACTATGAATGATGTAGGGTTGTATAAATTGGTGAAGTAAATAAATAAAATAGGTGGTTGATTAACTAAAAATAAAATATTGCTGCATTATTAATTTAACTTGTTCTCTATTTCCAGAGTACGAACACCGGGTGGGCGCCTGGTGTACCAGTACGTAAAGAAGCCCAAGAAGATCCCGAGGTGTGGTCAGTGTAAGAGCAAGCTCCGAGGTATTCAGCCGGCGCGGCCCGCAGAACGTTCCCGCCTCTGCTATCGCAAGAAGACCGTCAAGCGTGTTTATGGCGGAGTCCTTTGTCATAAGTGCGTGAAGCAGCGCATTGTCAGAGCTTTCCTTATTGAGGAGCAGAAAATCGTGAAGGTCCTAAAAGCACAGCAAGCCTCGGCAGGCAAGAGCGCGAAGAAGGCGCCCAAATGAACTTAGGGTATAAATAAATACAAAAATACACTGGCTGTTGTTTCTTTTTAATTTTAATCATCTCTTTCAGAATATTTGTATCTTGCTGTTTATTGACTGGTTATAAAGGATCTGTGACTATACAAACATGTGTTCTTAAGATTCAACCTTATAGGTACTATTATGAACTCTAAACAAAAATTTAAAACGAAGGCGAATGAAAAATATGGAAACAAGTTTAAATTTTTCTTTTGAAACCAGGTATCATGCCATGGTGATAGGATATAACTGTAAATCTGATAATGTAGAGATATTTTTTTGAACAGAAATGTACCTGTCATGAAAATATTTATTCTATTGGCAGTGGCTTTTAACTTAATACGGTAGGCTCAGCAAAGAAAGATCTTTAAAAGCTGGACTAGCAGGCCAGTTGAATAAATGGCCGAAGTTTTTTATATCAGGTTATAGAAATTTAAAATCTTAGGCGATACCTCGCGTCGCAAGTTAGGGACATGGCAACTTTTGGCTACCTATTTTTCGCATAGCCATAGGTAACGATACAGAAATTTAATTTATTCCTTCTTGGTATCGGGGCCTCGAAAAGATTTGCCGCCTTGGGAGTCGCAGCGGCTAGGGCCGCTATTAGTGCAGCCGTACGCAATTTGTGAGCAATTCTTAATTTATACAGTTACTTTGTAATTAATATATTTTAAGTATTTTGTTCATGTTTTATATTTTAATGCCTTATAACGAAACATTTTAATTTGAAAAAATCTTAATGTTTAGCTACTGTACCTTTAATAATACAGAGCTATGAGTTATGACGTAACCTTCACACAATAAAATGACAGCTGTTAGCTGGTCCATAAAACTGTCATAGCAAAATTGTGTAGTGTGAGACACTGAAATAATATTGTGAAATAGGTAATTTTTTAGCGTGTAGGTAATATTATTATCATATTTATTTTACTAAGGATTTTCAAACTGTGATATAGTTATAAATTAAATATAATGTCGAACCCGTGGAAGAAAGTTTCAGAGCCAAAGGATGTACAGAATCTCTCTGACATCATGTCGGAAAAATACGCTAAAGGGCTCCAGGTTAAAGAGGAGCTCAAATTCGCTGAACACATATCGGATTTAAATTGTACTGGAAACAGCGACGAAGTCACTCCAGAACTTCTACAACAATTAAAGGATACGAACGTTAGTGGGTATTGCGACTCGGATGCTATTATTGCAAAAGTTTTGCAATGTCAATTCGACAAAGAATACGACGATGAGCTTAAAAGGGTCGAGAAGAAACGCAACGGAGACGCAAAGGTGTCGGTGTCGTTTGAAAATTATCGTAACATTCCCGAGCATCTCGTGTACGAGTCGGATTCCGAAGACGAAGTGACAGAGAAGAAAGACTGGGATCGCTTTGAAACCAACGAGAAGGAATTCGCTAGTCTCCCTAAAAGGGGTTTCGTTATGAAAGACGGTGAAATGGTGACGAAACACGACAGCGATATCAATGGACGCCGCAACGCTTGCCGCGTCATGGCGTTCCCTCCCGAGGTGTGCACCGGCGACGGTGCTGGGTTCGACATGAAACTGCCAAACTCTGTGTTCAATCAACTAAAAGAGCACACAAGGTGGAACCAGGCTCGCAAGCACAAAATGTTGGATCGTAAAGAGAGCCAAGCAACTGCCGAAATGGGCCTGGACGAAGCCACAAGACTTATTCTATTTAAGCTTATTAATAATGGTATGCTGGAAGATATTAATGGGGTCATTTCAACTGGCAAGGAGTCTGTTGTTCTGCACGCAAACAGTGACCCGTCGTTCCCCGATATGGTATTGCCTAAGGAATGTGCAATTAAAGTTTTTAAAACTACCTTAAATGAGTTTAAAACTCGCGATAAGTACATCGAAGCAGACTATAGGTTTAAGGACCGCTTCTCCAAGCAGAACCCACGTAAGATTGTGCACATGTGGGCTGAGAAAGAGATGCACAATCTGATGAGACTTCAAAAAATTGGTTTGAATTGTCCAGAAATGGTCTGTCTCAAAAAACATGTCTTGGTGATGTCATTCATTGGCAAGGAGAACAAGCCAGCTCCTAAACTGAGGGATGCTATTCTGAAGCCGGACAAGTGGCTGAGCGTCTACAATGAGGTTGTGGATGCTATACACAAAATGTACAATGTTGGTCACTTGATCCATGCTGATCTTTCGGAGTACAACATCCTATGGTGGGAGAACAAGTGCTGGTTCATTGACGTGTCCCAGTCGGTGCAACCCGATCATCCTAACGGACTGGAGTTCCTACGTAGAGATTGCCGTAACATTGTCAATGTGTGTATATGTCTCTTGTGGTCATTTTTAGTTGTCCTCACTATTTATTTTCTAATCTTAATTGCACATTCTTACCAAAGGTTTAATTGGATCGATAATTGACATGAAAGTTCCATATGAAACAAACATATTATATGTGATAAAAATATAAAATACATTGTGTTTAAGAGCCTAATCTGAATTGTCTTCTGTATTTCAGTTCTTTGAGAAGAAGGGAGTGCCAGATATGAAGAGTTCCGATGAACTGTTCAAATCCATCACTGGTTTTGAAGAAGTGGATGTGAATCTTTTGGAAGGTGTCCACACTACATATAACTCACTCTCGTCCAGATTCGAAATAGCGCCAGATGATAATCGAAATATCAGCTATCCATTTGAATACTGCTGGCAGAAGACTAACGAAAAGCAGCCTAAAATTGATAAGAGTGAAGGTGAAGATAATTCAGAGGATGAGTTTGACGAAATGTGGGAATATTCGCAGCTAACAAAACCCGTGGATGTTGCCTCCAATTTTGGCAACGAATTAAGAATACCTAGCAACACTGTAATTGTTGATAAACAGACAAACTTTGGTAATGCAATTGCAGTTATATTGCCTGATGGTTCTGAGGGGACCAGTAGTACTGGCATAGATGATATAGATAAAAAGTCTTAAAAGTGCTAACTCTCTGCTATAATAGTATATTTTACTATGGTCCTGTATATCTTTTTAAAGCAAAAGATTTATTTTAACACTTGAAAAAACAAAAAAATGTATCAACAATATCGAGAAGCTTTTATTGAAATAAATGTTACAATGACGTAATTTGTTTACATTTCACAGTGAATTACTACTAGATATCTTATTTCATAAGTTAAATATAACTTAAAATTGCGTATACATACATGTTACCATAATGTTACTTACTCTAAACTGCAAACAAAAAAAGTCTCACGCAAAAGTTATTCTTATAGTAACGGAATTGATTAATAAAAAATTATTTATATTTTGACTTGTCTTATCCTCAATTTGAGACCTTGACTGCAAAACCGGAGATCGTGGGATTGATTCCCATTCCTGGACAAACACTTGTGTGATGCGATGTCATAAGTTAGCTAAGGTCAAAAGAGTTATATGAAGCCTGTAAAGATACAATATATGGACCAGTGTGGGGGACTACACTCCAGGCATCACGGTTACGGAAGAGATCCAGACCCAGCAGTGGGCATAAAAACAGTTATAGACAGCCAAAATAAATCCAAAATCTACATTATCTCATTATCTATCAGTATCAGTATCAATAGCAAATTTAGCAAATACTTTGCCTGAACTTACACATTTTAATTAATGAAAATGTGTAGACATGATTGATGAGATAATTCAGAATTGTTCGATTACCTCTTACCAAAAATAAATTCTTATCTATCTATCTATATTCAGTAGTCAGTGTTTCAAGAAGATCTTTTTGCTGCATGGTCAGATGCCGTTTGATATCTGATGCTATGTCTATGAGAGCTGACTGGTCCGTGTTCATGCTGGATATGATGATGGATTGGAGTTTTAATCTTAAATCTGTGTTGAAGGGCATTGCTAAAAAAAATTAATATATTTTTATTATCGATCGACTTTGTGGTCCAGTGGTTAGAGAGCTTGACTGCAAAACTGGCTATTGTGGGTTAGATTCTCACCCAAGACAAACATTTGTGTAACGACATTTGGTTGTTCTCATTAGTATACTTACTATCATAATCATCGTCGCTCAACAAATTATCGATCAACTGTTTTAGAGAATCTGGTTTGTTTTTATCATCAGGTTCCACAAGCAAACAAAGCAGTACCCTCGTTACTTGTATCCTGCAATACAATAGGAGACAATTCAGTTCAGTTTTGATTCTGTCCGGCATAATATTCTATGTCTGGTGTATACACTATCTAACTCAGATATTGTAATTGGATGCACTTAGGGTATAGCAGTTACACACCTAAACCAGAGGTCATAAGTTCGATTTCCACGTGATGTGCATTTGTGTGATGTGCAAATTTGTTTGTTCTGTGTATTAAAACTATTTAAGTTAAGTATAATGCAGTATGCATATATGTATGTTTATCAGCTGTCAGATTGAAACTAACTGTCCGGTTCGGTTCGGTCCGGTCCGGTTGACAAATATGTTGATAACATCAACATAAATGCCTAACTATGTGTAATATTTACATTAAGGAGCAAATAAGGTAAATTGTAATAAAGCAGTCTTAATACATGACTAAAACATTTCATAAATCGCTTACTCTGCTAATACTCCATCTGGTATGTTCAATATTGTATCACATACTGTATTAGCTAATTTTAGGGCATCTTCATACTCCTCTGTAACAAATAAGAAATTAGCTAATCAAGACTAATATCATAAAATTCTTTATATGAATGGTTGAAAAATAAGAAAAGCGCGGTTTAACGACAACTCATTACTCGGTTGCAGCAAAATAATGCATCTTACCACAATCAATGTACAAGTTGATCAAGTTTCTCATATACATCAGCTTCATGGACTTCTCATCGATTAATCCCAGAGCCTGTTTATAATACTCTATCGCTTCAAACTTGTGGTTAAGTCCCACCAGTTCACTGGCGAGCTCCATAAGAATGGATGTTCTTATTGGAGATTTATCAGGATACTTGCTCAGCGCTTGCATGTAACAACCTATACCTGCCTGGAATGTAATATGTTACTTTTATAACTAACTAGAAGTGTAAACTCCGGGTCTTGATATATGTGCAATGCTGGGTACCAGAGTCACGGTTTTGTATTTATTTTAAAAATCTTAC
>DWDX01000663.1:0-24019 GCA_018245675.1 Agara michaeli | reverse complement strand
AAACTGATATCGAAAGTACTTTACCTAATGAGTAAAATGACAATAATAAATTTTTTTAAACAAAACGAGAAATATCCAAAAAATTTACAGGAGTGAGTATCGCTGTTAAGTTGTAAATTCGGTAATCGATTTAGTTTTTGTATCGTCATGTGGAATTGTGCGATAATCAACGTAGCTTAGAACGCGAGACAACGAAGATGTGTTCTTCCGCCGATCAAGAAATCGCAGGGTTTCATGTAGAGTTGTGCTGTCTGCGGAATGATTGCGGATGCTAGTAGAGCGATAGGTAGCAGACGGGAGGAGACCTCATCGCGGCAGCCGCGCGGGAAGCCGAAGCACTTGTAGAGCAGCTGTCGTTCGCGCGGCGACAGAACGCTCAGCAGCCCGCGCGCCGCCAGCACGCGCTCCGTGCGCTCGCTGCTCACGCTGCCGCAGTTGGCCCCGTCCGCATCCTGCGCAACCCCGCGCTTCGTTACATATGTATACGCTCCAAATTAAACTGGAAACCATAGAAGCTACAAAAACCGACAGAAAACAGTAAGATGAAAAGTAGAACGGGCTCGTGATCTTGTTGCAGTTACAGAATGTAAGCGATTTGTGATGTTAGGAGGGCGCTGCCTGTTATCGTTAGATAATAATAATCGCCGAACAACGTTGCAAACCAGATCTCTGCCTGTCACAGGGGCGCGTAGTCCTGGACTATATACACTTGAAATTTCCCTCGTCACATGTGCCGGCCGTGCCTTTTATTTTTTTCCATTATTGCACATGGATGTCGTGTAAGATTGAGAAGCATTTTCCCATATACCTTGAACACTTGTAGGATGTTGGATATGTGGTCGGGGTAGTGGGCGAGCTTGGCGAGCGCGGCCGACACCACGCTACGCTCCTCGAAGTTGAGGAAGTTGCGAGGTGAGTCAGCGGTGGGCGCGTGCGGCAGCGGCTCCAATAGCGGCGCGCGCTCCAGCCCCGCCGGGGCCAGCGCCTCGCCCACCGTGCCGCAGAACCGCTCGTACTCGACGTAACGCCGCCGCCCTGCTGCCGCGAACCTGCACGCGTGTCACTTGCCTCATCGGTATGTACTGCACGGCCACACTGAGTCTGGCCCTTGCGCGGTGACGTCATAGCGGCGCGACAATGCTGCATTACGTACACTTCACACAATGTGTCCATCTCGAGGGGCGTCAGCGCCAGACCGGCGGCGCCCAGGCCGCGGTAGAAATCTGCGCGCGGTATCACCAGCTCCCGCCGCGGGTCGAACTGCTGCAGAAACTCACGCGGGCGCACTCCCTCGCGCACCATCTGCACACACAACCGCACCGACACCACTCGTTAAAAGCCTGTTACAATGCCTACCATAAGTTCCTGAACACGATCGCCTGGTTCTATTTTAATGTAACGGTTGGTTAATATCTGTCATGACTGCTTTTTATTGAACATAACCCATACTGCAACATGGCTAATTTTATTTAAAAAGAGTGCTAGGATTTTTTTAGGCCGGTTGTTAAGCCGGATAATGATGACTAAAACATGACCTTCACTGAATGTATGTACCTACATCCCTACTAATACATATTATAGATGCTTTCGTCGCAAAAGCGTTTTAAAGGCTGGAACTACCCTCGTTGGGAGAATGAAACTTAATAATCTTAATTCAAACGTCACGCGAAGGAGGCTAACTGATCTTAACGACGTTAAAATTATCTTTTACGTTACAAAAAACACTGACGTGTATTTTTCTGTATGAAAGCGTTTGTGATATGTGATGTCAGTAGGTATATGTTCTATATTAGAGGTAGAGCGTGGGGCCAGAACCTTGCCCTTAATCTTGGCGAGGATCTGCACGATGTCGGTCTCGGCTAGCGGCGCGGCAGAAGGCGCGCGGCGCAGCGCTGGGCGCGCGGCTGGCTGCGCGCTCTCCGGCGGTTGCACGTCCAGCTGCACGCGACACAACAATACGGTACTCTACAGCCACTGTTCACCATCTACACATGCTATATTACGGTTTTAGGTCATTTAGGTATAGATCATGATAGATAGTAATAAATATCGTTCATTCGGTCCTTGTATTTAGTCGTTTTATATACGAGTACTTACAATTCATAAATTAGGAACTTTTAAAATTCTTAGTTTGTATAGTTTAGTTATATCGGTCTATATCGATCGATCTAAACAATAAAATAAAGATCTGACGCAAAAAAGCGATCCTAATAAGTACCTATACTTAAATTGTTATATGTATTATAATTTCACGTCGGTGCAGTACAAATATTGAGCCGGCTTAGGCAATACTCTCGTGCTCGGTGTTATTAAGACAATCATACGTCTCTCAGCATTGCGACGTAACTGAAGCCGCAGCTGTCGGAGTAGCGCGCCTCAAGCGCGCGCAGCTGCGTAACGGGCAGCAGCGCGCCCGCACGCGCCAGCGCGCGCCGCACGTCCGCGCGCGACACGTGCCCGTTGTTATGTCTGCGCGTGCACATGCACATTAGGTGCGCAACGAAAGGAATGCACACTGTTCTCTTATAGCCCAATCAGTGAGTAACTAATAAGATCCTGACGAGGACGAGAATACACTTATATTTCTGTACAGTGTGCAATGTAATGCGCCGGGCCGGCACCTTCATCAATATATAATACATAAAACAATATAAAACATAAAACAATGTTCAAATAGCGCTCGTTGGATTATTTTTATATAGCATATCTACCCACAGTTAAGGACACTAGATATTTCTCCTACCGAATGTAAAGGTACCTTGAATAAGAACAATTCCTATAAACTCTTAAGACTTGCCAAAAAAATAAAATGTTCCCTTATCGTCTTTTAACTGCCATTTTAGACGAGGGGTTTTATACATCTCAATATACTTAGTTTTGAATAACTTTTACTGAAACAAGCAACGAAAGAGATGTTGACTGAACAAGGGTCTCAAAGAAAACGAAGACCTAAAGGGCTCTTGTGCCGGAGGACGACGGCGGGAATCCGTTGAATACTGAAGGCTCAGGGCCGTAGGGCCGTGTGGATGTATGGTTAAATGCTCACTGATCATGATCGCCGAAAGCCGGTCGCAAGTCGATAGAACGCTCGCTGCAGGCGGCCCGCAGGCGCAGCAGTGCGGCCGCGGCCAAGTCCAGTGCCTCGGGCGCGGGCGCGCCGCGCTCCTCCGCCGAGCCCAGCGCCGGTAGCTCCGCCAGGGCCGCCGCCGCCGCGCCTCCCTGCACCTCCGGGTGCTTCTCCAGTTCCTTTATCGCGAACACTATGCACCCCCCACATCGAACTCTTTACTAAATACTCAATTCTACTTTTTACTCTTTACTCAATTCTATCGAACAATTACTTTCAACCTACAGGTCTTTCACACGATTCATTCTAGGGCCAATAAATGTGTATTGCCTTTAGATATAACAATTTAACCTAATGGATCGATGAGTGAGTCTGTGTACATATTTTGATGGCGAAAACAAAAGTGTTAAGAGAAGTGAAGGGCCTTTAGTTGGGTACCCTGGTCGCAGTCGTCTTCGAAGGTTCGCCAGCACACGCGCTCGGGGTCGTTGGGGTCGGTGTAGTGGCGGGTGACGCACGCCGCCTCACGGTCCGTCAGCACGGCCCCCAGCCCCATAGCGTCCAGCGCTCGCCGAAACTGCTGCGGCGCCACTCGCCCGCTGTTTAGTGGGTCGTAGTCCTAATAACATAAGAACATGTTACATAGTGTACTCTGTAAAGTGTATCTCTCTAAAGGCCGATGCGTTTGAAAAATATCTATCTCCTCACTGAGGCGGGTTTTAAAAGTAAATAATTACCCTGAAAAACTCTGAAGCACGGACTCGACGCTGCATAACGAACTCCTGCACACGCAACATGAGGTTGAGGAGGTCGCGCGAGGGTGGGGGCTGTTGCAGCGCAGGGTGGTACACCTCGCCCCCGCCCAGCGGCGCCGCAGAAAGGCCCGCGTCTATCTCTGGTCGCGGGAGTTTCGGCAGGCTCGTGTCGATTACAGCGCTCGGATTGTTATATGCCTGAAACAGTTAAGTATACGACAACATGCCAAACCAACACACGTATTGCTGTGGGAAAGCAGAGAAACTTGTTCACTTCATCATTCCCGTATAGTGAACTACGCCGTGGCTACGTGTCCGAGCTCAGTGACCTAAAACCACAGTGAACTTTAAGCAACAGTTTTCGACGTTTCGACAGTTACTGTCTTTATTATAAAATGTTTCAGTTAGATGTTCTTGTAGTAGAGTTTCTTGTTTTTCTCATAAGTATTAATATTTATTGGTTATCACTTAGTGCATCATAGCTTGTCGCGTTGGAAAAACTTTTTTTGTAAACTTTATTTGAACTCACGGGTCCTAGGCCTCTGATGCCCTCTTTTTTCACAGCTTCTACAGCTTTCAAGAAATCCACGTAGTCTAACGTGTACGAGTCTTTTATGAACCGGCGCACTAGCAAGTTGAAGTCCTCCGGAGATACGATGATGCCGATGAAATGCAAAATGCGCGCAAAGTGCGCAAAAGTTATGCGCCCATCGTTTTTTGCAACCTGTAAATATACTGTAATTAGCAATTGGCATTTGAATCTGAAACTTCTAGGGTCTTATTGGAAGCGTTTACGTGTACAGGGTGTGCAGTCAATGGGAATGTTAGTGCTGGCACGCCTATCAAATGTACTTAGGAAGTTTATTGTGACCGCTTCGTCCAATAAAAGACGATCGTTAATGTTGACCACCGTTCCCGTACCGAGTATTCTGGTCGACTACGCTCCAAGTATCCGAGAAAGACGGGAAGGGATCCGCGATTAAAAAAACATACATATGTATATGATGTACGAAAAATCATGATATCACGATAAAACAAATGAAATAGTGAGAATAGCCGAACCAGTTCGTAGTCCTGAAAGTATGGTCTGAGCGGTATGTTCCTCTGCGCGATAGTGGCGAGCAGGCAGCACAGCCGGCGCAATTGCCACTCATCCAGCGTGTGGCACGAGGGCTCGGGTGGCGGCGGGCACGCCTCCAGTAGACACTCCGCCGAGGTCTTGTCGCGCCCGCCCGCGTCTATCGACCGCATTGAGCTTTTGATTGATTTTACAGCTTGATATTTGTTGACTAAAACACTACATCAATAATAAAGTACACAACATTCTGCTACATTCCAATGATTCCCTAGCGCTTGTATCATTAAAGTGTCTTTTAGAGGCTTCTGGGAGCGGTTTGGGTTTATTTTATTTAAAGTTGTATTTTTTTTAATCCTTGTAAACGTACCGATAGAGATGAGTTTAGAACATCATAATGACGACATATTTATACATCAATTGCTGGTTTTGTTATGCTGAAGTTTTAGAGCCGCCGCCGAGACTTAATATGCCATACAATGGACGTGGAAAACCTCATACTTTTCCTTTTTTTACTATGAAACTTTAGAATATATAGATAAATTGAAAAAATTGAGCCGCTATAAAGAGAGTATTTTAAAGTCATCCATTTTTGCCTATCTATTATGAATACACGCTATGTGAGATCATTCTGGCTAAACTTGACATAGCTGTAAGATTTCTGTCGGCATTTTGGATGTTCAAATTAAAGACAAAAACATTAACTTTCATATGGCTGTCAAAGGAACGCGCCTACTGGAGTAATGTTGATAGGTATATTATATAGAATGGGGTTACAATAATCTGGTTTTATTGTATTTTTTATGACGATGGGTCACTTTGTTTTAAGCTTTTACAAATTAAAAGATGCAGTTGGGTAAAGAACGAAATTATAAGACTAGCTAATACTTAATTTTTCTTTATTGTTGGTCACCGAAACAATGTTTATAATAAGCATAAAAAAACATTTCATAGATGTTGTAAAATTATAATATTTGTGCATATACGATTACTATGAATATATGGGTGGCTGAAAATGGCTTTTATCAAGACTCTACAAACGATATTTCTAATCTCCCTGTCGAATGCAGACAACCAAATAATTATTACAAGAGGAAAATATGAAAAATGTTTGAATAAGAAAGGTTAAATCTCCACACGGACCCATCTCCATATAAAATATTATCTTCTATGTGGTATAAAGCAAACTCGAAGTCTTTGTTTTATTTATATTTCGTGCATTAATTTAAATTTAGTTATTTTTGCAATGTGTTTGTATATAAATGAAACGGAAATATCTATAGACAAAATATAGCTAATGCTCGGGATTTTTTAAACCTAAATCTAAAAGGATTCAGGTTACCCAGGTATACCGTACCAATGTATCCATAGCGAACACATATATGATACATTATTGGTATACATAAAAAAATACCATAGACAAGAAGTGGAGGGAACACCGAGTGTCATACACATGGTTCCAATCGGCAGGGTATACCTTCGCCGTGAATGATCTGGCAGAGCTGGTGGTAGAGCACGCGGCCGTCCTGCGCGCGGAAGTAGTCGGCCAGCTGCGCGACCTCGGCGTCCGACAACCCCAGCACGGCGCGCAGCGGGCCCGCCAGCACCGACACGAACTTCGACTCTGCAATACAGGGTACCGCAGGTTCGGTCGCAATAGCTCTTTACGTCGACATGAGTCTTAGAAATGTATACAAATGTTTCAAGGAGAACTCGAGCGGTGTTATTGAGGAGTGATAACATTTTAGTTTCAAGTGCTGAGCGCTCGTGTCGGGGTGAACCTGCCGTGCCACAGTAGCAATATGGCAAGCTACTAACTAGCAGAGTCCGCGGTTTCGCGCGAATCATTTTAGTAGGTATTGATGATTGATGATCCTCTTAGTTTTCGCCGAAATCTATTGTTAGTTTCGGTGATATGTTAATAAAGAAACAGATGTAATTTGCATATTTATAAATTCCATTTTAATTTTATTTGACCATTGCAGCATTCAGCCGCTTCAATAAAAGTAACATTAATGAAAGTGATTGTAAAAAAGAACTAAAGATGTACCCCAGAATACGTCCTCTGGTGAGCCCAAAAGCTCCTCCGCCACTGGAGCGACATGAGGGCTAAGAAGCGAGGTGGCCGGATCCACTAGATATTAAACGGTGGTTGCGATTGCGTTGGACATGTACGTACCCGCGATGAGGGAGTTCCCATCGGGGTCGAGCGGGCGGTACCAGTCCCATAGGTTGAGCCCCACGCGGAACGCCGCCGCGCGGATCTTGTTACAAGTCTTCCAAACGTTCGCCAAACGAAGTATCTGCGATCACGACCAAATTGTTGCAATAAAAACACTATCTAGACCTGGGATTGGGATATCGGGAAAATACTGGGAGGTTAATTAACAATTGTAACATTATAATCACAATATTGCGTTTATTCTTTAAAATTGAAATAATTCGTATTTCACGTATATATTTCATTTATCTTAACATGCATTGTAATCATATTAATGACTAGTTTTTGAGTGACTCCGTTTATTACAGTTTAAGCACGAGTTCAAGATGTTCTTTTAAGTAGGTATTCGTGTAATTGCTCAGTGATCATACATATATGTATATGAACCGTTAAGGTCGTTGGCATCAGTACACTATTTTTAAATTTGTGATTGTTTACAAATATGTCACTGTACTAACCGTGTCATGCATTTTGATTGATTATCAAGGTTAAGGATTCTGAAAACTGCAATATTTGCAGTTAAAACACTTCGTAGGTATTATTTTCGGATAACAACTGGAGCAATTTTGTGTGGATGTCGAAAACGCTTGTAAAGCTCTAGCTTCCTAGATGCAATGTCCGCATGACGTACGGTGTTTTGACGGTGGATTGTCAAACGTACATTTCTAATATTGCACGTGTTCTAAATTCAACTTAATTAAAAATGGAACGCACGTTTGCTTCTTCTACTAGTACATTTGTCGTTTCCGATTGAAAATCACTAGGAAAGCGAAAAAGGTGCACACTTGTTGTTTAAATTGGATCATAAAAATTATTCGTTAATCAACTACATATATGTTATGAAACTTCACTTTGCTTAGTTTATGGTAAAGGCGTTTCTTTTATAATTACTGTACGGAGTACATAATGATATTACTGTGTTGATTTTTGGCAAACTGCTAATTAAGATGGTCGCCTCTAGTCTAAACGAGGACCGGAATTCACACCCTACAGATCGAAATATATGTAGTTTGTTTTTGTAACATCACGTTTACTGTAGAAATGGTGTAGCGATGTTAGTCTTTGACGAACCGCATACATGTTCTATTATCATTAAACTTTCCACAGTTCGTTATACTCCGGAGGGCGTTGGTTATAATATTCCGCGATGATCCTACAGTCCTGTTAGAGGTTGATTATAGTTAGCCATGGGCGGCAGCGGACTTGTGCCCGTTCGTTCCCTACTTTGTTCAGATAAAAAAGCTCGCGACATCGTGAAGTTGTTGTTCTGTGACAAATCAATCCTATCGAAAGTTCAAGTTCCGAGCAACATTAGAATTTTCTAGACTAGATGTCAATAGTGTGCTTTTAGCCCTCGTAAATAACTGGCTGGTCAATAACATTTACATTTTTGGACCACATCACATCGTTCTCGAATATATTTCTTGTAATTATTTCTTCTTTTGGGATCCGAGGCCGAGGCTTACTTTGGCTCGTTGCGCCAGGACAAGTAAGTAAATAGTTATATGTACAATTATAATAAGAAAGGGGATTGTAAGAATTAATTACATACTTTGAATTCGAATTTGGAGTTGTCACCGCCGTAGCTATTTCTGGCACACGGAGCTTGCACAAGTGCTAAAAGCTTATGAGGAGTGTTCAGTCGATCTATACGGTATTCGAAAGTTGTGGTAATCGCTGCTCTATCTAGTGATATGGCTAGTGATATACAGTATTATGGTTATATTACTGTATATAAGTAAGCGTTCTTTACTGCAACCTTTTTTAGATCCTGCGTCAGGACACACGGGCGAAATTTGGACTTTCATTCTTGGACGCCACACGCCCGTGTTTTACTGTGTCAATGAACCTATTTCTATTACTGCCATTTTTTTTGCTCTGTGTCAATTTTCTCGCTTGCCTTTACCTCAAGCAAAATCTCTCAGATTAAAAGGCTCTTGAACAATTGATTGTTGTACAGATTATCTTTCGATTATTCTTTACTGATTTAATTATTTGTCATAGGGGTAGTGCATTTAGGGCCAATTACTTCTCAATAAACATCTTCCGACAAATTTAGTTAAGGGCTTTGAAAGGTAGCAAAGCAATTATGAATGAAAGCAATTCCTAGGGTCTAGGTTTGATAGGGTCTCCTTGATGGGCACATTTTTGAGGCCTGAGACTATTTTTATCCTACAGAATACCATTACGCTGTTCGTCGTCAATCAATTTGTCAATGGAACACTGAGCCTGTACCATTCTGTTACGATTTCAACGCCTCCGCCCGATTCGGCATGCGATACTTTCTTATAGAATGCCGTACATGGATAACGCCATGTAAGAGAGTTTGAGATACTTGTTTTTAGTGAGAGATGTACGATAAAATCAACGAGGTTCATTTGTAGCGTGGTAGGGGTGGTGAGTGGGAGGTTCGGGGCATGCGCGGTGAGGACGGGTCGCGGCCAATGACGTCAAGGGATCGATTGACTCGGCCCGGCGCACCTCACCGCCCGAGTTCAGCCGCTACGACCTGTCACATCTCACACGTGAGCTAGTGGAATGTGGAACCGACGGGTTACGTAACGCGGCGAACGACACTGGTTTTGATGTCTACGGCCGGGGGAGCGCGCGCTCATGTGCGGGCTAAGCTTTAGGACCAGGAATAGCCCTTCGCAGAAAACCTCCCTCCGTTGGGGAGACAGCTGCGCTCGCACCAGGCCTAACATGTAACACCTGATCGACGCGCCTCGACCCCGTCCCGAGAGGATAAAGTAACGAATACGTGCAAGTGTCATATCAATAGTGTGTATATTTAGATGAATATATTTTATGAAGATTTGTGTTTGTACTGCTGTCTTGTACGAATGATATCTATCGATAAGGTGTCAGCAGCGCGTGAGGGGTCGCGGAGGGCTTGAAATAGATCGCTCAGGACTCTTCATTAAACAGGTGGGTCCTAATTAGACAACTTATTATAATTTTAAGCTGTTAAGATATTAACAGTTTTGGGGTTAATATTAAAAAATGAATCGGAAATTAGGAAAATAATTCGATTCCGGATGTACGCACTTTATATAATTTAATAAATTATTAAAAAAGCATGTCGCTGTTCGAAGAATAATCTGTTTTAATATAATACTTTCTACTGGGCCTCGTCGCCGGTTCTACATGCTATAGTTAATGCCGTAGGCTTACGCCTATATTGGGCATACGTTCCTACTCGCAGAGGTCTCGCTTAATAGATATTGAAATGGAATGCTGCGGGACTGCGCCCTGCATACGACCTCCGTTTATTATCAATGAACCAGAGTGTAAAGCCGCCGTAGGCCGCGACCTTTCATCGACCAAGATTGGTCGCAAGGCCTTTGTTTCAATTTTTCAATTCGCGCTATAAGCCCGAGTACGTAAGTTTAAAGCTCGATACCGTTTGGATTAAGGGTAAGGGTAATTGATAATGATCAACGTGATTATCTTCAGTAAGGAGTTATTTTTTGTATAGATGAATGCAGCAACAATTGGAATAAAAACGAATAATATCTATCTGATTTGACAAAAATTTCCCTAAACTAGGTACACTCAAAAAGAAAAGATGATTAACATAGCGGGCGTAATCTCCATCATCCTGTTCTACGTGCTGATCCTGGCCGTGGGCATCTGGGCGGGCCGCAAGAAGCCGCCCGGCAACGACTCCGAGGAGGAGGTGATGCTGGCCGGCCGGTCCATCGGCCTCTTCGTAGGCATATTTACTATGACAGGTGAGCCTGTTGCAGACGGTGATGTTCCAAATGTTTGAGTTAACAACGGTCGAACATCCTCGGCCGTAACCGAAGACGAATGGAAAGCGTCATTTCAATCACTAATAGTGTAAAGTGTAAAGCGGCGGTAACGAGCTGAGGGGTTGCTTGCAGCCACATGGGTGGGCGGCGGCTACATCAATGGCACGGCGGAGGCCATCTACACCAGCGGTCTCGTTTGGTGCCAGGCACCATTTGGATATGCTCTCTCCCTAGTTTTCGGTACGTATTCATATTTTCCTTTCCTGTATTTAAATGCCTACCTATTCAATAATAATGAAAAAGACTAGCTTTTCAATTAAAATCTTCTGTGGATATTCACATTTTCCGGGACTGAGCGGCGCTGAGTTTGCATCGTTCTTCTTCAGTCATTCTCCTTACAATTGTACATGGAGCGATCATAAATGAATGAAACATAAACGTGGAAAAAATTGGCAATGGCGTCTTCGTACTGGCGTTGACAATTAAGTAAATATAGTAACTGAGCTTTAGTTTTCAAGTTACGCTGTAAATAATGGAATGCAAGCAGACTATCAATTATTACGGAAAATCCTACAAGACGCATGTACAATGTACATTGGAATTAGCACACGAAAACCAGTAATTTCAACCGATCAATAATTGTTGTCTCCTAAATTTGGCTCATAATATAATCATGCAATCCTGGCAAGGCAGTATATTTGAAACGGAAATAGGTAAACAGAAGAATACGTAATTTGAAATATGATTATACTCTTACATGCATCGCAAGAAATATCTCTGGCATTTTAAACCAAATAATCACTTGACATACATATGTGCGGACTACTAAGTGGGCCCCTCGAGAGCCTCCGTATTTAAAATATAGTTCGCGACTCAATGACGTAACCAACTGCAATTAAAATTTCTCCGACTGCCATGAAGTTCATTCTGTTGCTGTATTCTAAAAAAAAAGGTACACGTAAAGATTCTTATTCAATGTAGCTAACAGTCATAAGTAATTTGGTTATCTTTTCTAGTCTTTTATGCGGTTACTTTTGTACTTCGGCTCTTAGCGTTTTCCAGTCTTTTGTTACAAAAATAACGTAGTGCAGTGTCTCGTCGTGCCGCTGTTGGAGCGCTGCGGCCGCGGACGGGCCATGTCGGCGATATCGATTTATTGTACAAGATGCTTGTTTAGAAAATTGTTACATAATACCGTAAGGATTTTTAATACTATTCAAACCACATTCCCGTTAAATCGAATGCAGTCGATTCAATAGTCTTAATCCGGATTGGGATCGCATGGGTGTCGAGCAGCTCGTGTTAGCGAACTGCGAATACTGTTATGCGTGTACGATTGTTATAAGAATGTTTCGTGTCCCAGGGGGTATATTCTTCGCAAATCCGATGCGGAAGCAAGGCTACGTGACGATGCTGGACCCGCTGCAGGACTCCTTCGGCAGCCGGATGGGCGGTCTGCTGTTCCTCCCCGCGCTGTGCGGAGAAGTATTCTGGGCGGCGGGTATCCTTGCCGCTCTAGGTGAGTGGAGTCTACCTTATGCTAGCTAGTTGAGTTAAGGCGTTTTAACAATATCCAAGCGTTATAAAAATAAATATGACATTTTACACAATACAGTGAATACTTTGTTACAAGTACGTCCTCACAGAAGGGAACTTGATTAAAAAGAATATTATACAGATTGCACACACAATCCTACGAACCAGCATCCTAATGAAAATGTATACCTATAGAAGTCTCGGCCGCTAGGAAATAAAAACGAGAAGGCGTCTGTTTTATTTAGGTACATAGTATGTTCTATATATATATAAAGAAGTAATCTCATCATCTAAAAGCTTCCAGTCAACGTTAAAAATATTTTCCAGGTAAGGAATTTTCTTTGTTCTGTTCGAACTCTTAAATATTTTTTTATTATTATTATAGATGTACAATATTTTAGCATGGAGTTAATTTATCGGAAGAGTAGGCGGTAATATATTCATGGCTGTCGAGCATTGGGGCATCCGGCTTTTCGGGCTTTAGAGTTGTCGAGCTGTCGGGCTATCGGGCTATCGAGCCATCGGGTCCTCGGGCCATAGGGCCATCGGACCATAAGACTATCGGGCTGTCGCGTCGCTCCTGTTTCTATTTATACCTGCGACAGCAGCTGCCGTCTGATTTATATAATATTTAGAGTGAACGGGCTCTCACAGACACGTCGCGTCAATAAACATCTGCATTGCTCTATCGTTATCGTTTAACAAAATTAATATTAATGTCGGGGAGATGCTTATATTTATTACCTGTATTTGTTTGATGCCGTCCATTCTATGGCATATCAACTACCGGCCTCAATAAACTTTTCGGTCCTGAAAAAGCGAGTCTAATCAAAAATTATTCAGTTTAGGCAAAAAATGCAGAATTTTAAATAGTTCACTCTGGCGTGGGTGCAAAAGGGCGAAGGTTACGCCTACGCCACCCTGAAGTGCCTACGCCGCTAGAGTGAACGGCTCTAGAGATTATTGCCTATAGTTTTTTCTTTTATATTTCCATCTTTAAATGAGCACAATAAAAGAGTACAGTTATTGTTACAGCCGTTACAGCAGTTACAGCCAGCCAGCTCTGTTTCGCTATAATAATTCTTGTTAGCTTGTACTCCTGTTGTTACCCTGAGCAGTAATGCGTGGCAGACGGGAATCACGCTTCAGCTCCAGCTGTTCCAGTGTCGATTGGAAATTAATTTATTATCATTAATATTATCACGTCCATGTATGTATGCTGTTGTAGAAAAAAAAAACTAAACTTTTCAGTAAACTGTAATGACAGTTCCTTGAGGAGATTTAATGTAAACGACGTTCGCGTCTCCTCGGGATAGAATTTTCATTTTATTCTTATACTACATACTTACTAACGAGATTGACAAGTTCGCGTCGTTTGAACTACAACGAGTCCAAAGTTGCAATCATTAAAACATTCCTAACGTCACTCGGTTACCGAGCTCCTGAACTTGTTGACCGACGTGTGGAGACGCGGCTGGAGCAGCCATTGTCGCCGGCTACCTAGGGCCTTATTATCAAACTGAGTCGCTATAATTTAAGACTGAAAATATAACTCACCGCGCTCCGCCGCACGGCTCCCATCACACTCAATACGGTTTCTTAAAAATCTCTGAAACGTAATCTAAAATAACGAAATAAGCATCAGAAAAATGACATAAATGTACACCTTGATGTATAGGGCACCACACGGAGCAGCGGATTTTTACTAATTTTAACAATTTCAATACTAGTGATTAAAGTAATGTTCATTCCAAATACAAAGTCACTTGCAGTAAGGGTTCCAGATTAATTGGACGGTAAAACCACAGCTCGGACGTTTTGCAGCTTATCTTCAGATTTTGAGTGGTACCTTTCGCTGGAGTTCTGCACGAGGGGGGCTGGCTTCGATTTCAATTTACCTTCGTATTATTATTATTGTGACCAGTTTATTATTTATGACGATAATAATAATATCATATGTTTATCACCATCATCAGCCAACATAAGCCCATCTTCGGCCTTATTCTATGTATATCATGTTTTACAAATACTGTTACTTTTAATTTCCTACTTAATTTAAAATAATTTTTAAACTAAAACAAGTATGCGATATTTCTATATACAGTTAATCGGGCCAGCCGACGTGGCGGCTGGGACCGAGAGCCCTTTTCGTCGTTCGAATCGACAAATGTACGTGTCATAGCGTGTTACTACGCGTCAGCGACTGTTCAGTAAACTTGTACAAAGTTGGAAGTTCGGGCCGGCGCGGCGTGCGACTGGCATCAAATCGAACTTCTAGGAACTTTTCAGTTGTACAATCTATATGTCAGTTATCAAAGTAATTACTTCATGTTTTCTACAAAGCCATATTAGGAAGTTCGATAATGTTGACTTTTATTTGAAAATTTGTATTCAGACGCGGCGACGTATGACATTTTGCTACATAACATGGCTGCAAATTGACGAGTAGATTATTTCAGGTTTATTTCAATAACATAACTAAGGTAAAGGCACCTAATTCCGAGGGGTTCCGAAACTGGCACCATATTCCGATGTATTTAGAAACACGGCGTTTTCATTGAATTTACTAGTTATTTTTGTCGGCAAAATAAGTTTCACAATTAATAATTAATTAAGCATGTAAATATGAGCAAATTATTGTTTTAGTGTGTGTACAATATAAGTTATATTTTAAATTTACAAATCCTATAAACAAGTACGTTTTTTAATAAATCAAATCATTTTCAAACGAACGAAAATCTCCAACGACTAGTATATAAACGAAAAGGCAGGCAGAAAGTAAAAAAAAAAACAAAAAAGAAGTAAATTACAATATTACATAATTAGTACAACATGGTAAGAAATTTAAATGGTTTGAAAATAGCCATTAATAATTTACAATACCACGAATTTTTAAAGCACAAGCATGAACGAGCATAGTGGTAATAAAACGGATAATCAAAATATAAGTACCGTGGATACTGTGGGTGTTTTAGGCGATGTTCAAAAGAGGCGATTGAAGCAGAAAAAGGGTGTCATCATTACATGTCATGTAATGTCATGTAATTGTCGAAGTCATTACGACATGTTCTATAATGTATTTTATGAAAATTTCCCCCATTTCCTTTGAGCACCTACGTGTAGCTCAAAATCTAACGCATTAATCAACACAATGGGACAGTGTTGCCAAATTTATTTAAGAAAAAAAAATCTCAACAGAGAATTTAATAAGCCGCCCGTAAATTTATCTATGTACAGCGTTCAAAAATTAAGCAATCCATACGTCTTATCTGGACTTAGTAAATTTAAAAATGTGCTTAATATTTTTGTATCTGTGCTACGATTGATTAAGTTATTGGTCGAGACAAGGAAGAGATATTACAATGACAATTTAAAACGTTTTAATTTTACAATTGGTAGTATTTTATCATCTAGTTTAAGAACCTTATAATGAGGAGGTCAAATACCTGAATGTGATCATCACTTTCTGGTTAAAATTATTAATGTTAAGACATATTTTTTTTAAAATTGGATATTATATAATAAATAAGTGATTAGGAGCCTTTCGTAAAATACGTTACGCAAAACATGGCGACTTTGATTCTCCCACCCCTCCCATTATCAGGTTGCGTCACATTTTCCGTGACCCTAATAGGTATGACGTCACAACAAGGAGACTCCCGTGTGTGTATATGGCTTTTTGCGACTAATGCATGGCATATTATAAATATTTAGATTTAAAATTGGAAATAAAATGCGACTTGCTGACGTCACGATTCCCTATTTATATCGTCACACTAAGCAATACACATCGTCGACATTTGCGAACGTATCTAACAAATGGCCCATTAGTAAAATTGTTTTAAGACTATTGATATAATGTTCGTGACAGTGAAAATGGCGATGCATATCTTTTTCACCATTTCTAATTTGTAGCAGAATTGGATAGTTTTGATAGTTTCATTATAAACACCAACGTTATTTATAGATTCGGTAGTGAGGTATCGTTGTAACTGCTATAACCAATAAAACCGGTCAAATTTGTTGGTATTTGAGAACGCAACCTTTTGATATGACAACTGTCAACTTCACTTGTGGTGTTAGTTTGGCGGCATTTTTCCGTTTTTGTTCTGAATAAAACAACAAAATTGTTGTAACGAATAATAATAGATTATCAACTTCGATTAAATATACATAAAATCTATTTATATATGTCGTGATGACACCAACGTATTAATTGTAACTCTACGTACATAACAAAAGTCACACTAATTACCGTTATTTAACGGTACCGATTATTTCTCTATAAACGTAACATCACGCCTGTAATCCCCTAAGGCGTAGGCAGAGGAGTGTAGTACACCCCGACATTTCACCAGTTACGTTTAAGTCCCACAATGGAATAGGTGGTGAGCCTATTGGCATGCACCGGGCACACATTCAGACTCCGGAGTCACTGCTAGAAATTCTAGATTAGAAAAATCCAACAGTACCCAACCCGGGGATTTGAACCCAGGACTTCCCGATCGGCAGTCGCGCTAGCAACCGCCCGACCAACGACGCAGTCAACTTATATAACTTATACATAAATACTTTTTAGCTGATCGAACAATACTTACATGTCTTAGGTCTGTTAAATTTTATATCGCAAAAGGAAATCGTCAAAACAAAAACGCAGTTGGCGCCGAACGAAAATAAATTTGTGGCGTCATTAAAGATTGTAAAGTGACGCGTGAAACGAACTGCAGTCAACAAATCACGCATTTTTGTTGCACGTAATTACTGCCGGCCATTCATTCATAACGGCGGGCGATTCATTGCAGCTGCGTGTGCAGGAAAGAACAAAAATAACATGCAATGGTTTTAAAGTGTTTTTTTACACTTCGATACATAGTTGTATGTACCTACGTGCCATTTAGTTCCCATTGTTATACAACGCTTACAGTCCCTTGGTATATCGTTAAAATTAAATCCATTAATTTCAAGTAAAGCAGCGCTTAGATTCTTCGGATGTTTTCCGTGGTTCAAAGCAGAATGTGCTTGATTTTACTAATCCGACCGACTTGGCAGACTTGACACAACTCACAAAACACTGAAGAATTCTAAAGTTAAATCTAACTCTAACACGATATGTATAAAGATTTCTTTGTAACGAGTGATATTTAATTTTAATTTACAAAATGCGTATAGTTTTCGAACGCTTAAGGAATCCTCGGAGTGAGTAACTGAAATGCAAACATTACACAACACGAAACAGTGATATTACCCGAAATCGTTCTACGCGTAGTGCAGATTCTGGTCTACTCATACATAAATAACTACTTTACATACTCAGTCACAAAAGATATTATCCATACCTTGAACCTTTATGGTAGTAAATACAATACTTCTGCTTCCTTAACGCAGGAAGGGCCTGGTACGAAGAGGATTAGTAACGGCTTATGACAAATATCATGAGCATTACAGGGGGTAGGTCAAGCCCTCGCTTCGAATTAGATTGTTAGATAAAACTTGATGATGTCCTTAATGCTCTTCCAACCCGTTTGCATTAACCCGTATTTTCATTGCTACGTATTGGGGTAGTTTAGTGGCTAAGAGCACCTGCGGTTAGAGATAAGGGTGCGTAATAAATTTGCTGTATACGTAATAAGTTAATATGAGCTGCGAAAATTGAAGACAGTAAACCAACAATTTATTGTTGTATATTACGTACTTTCTCATTATATAGGTACATATTACATGAATTGAATTCCATGAATATTAATACTTTGTTGAATATCAAACGGATTTTTTTTTTTGAGTATTGAATCGTGAAATGGAGAAATTATCAAAGTTAGTCAACGGAGTACTTCACGAGTCCGCCCGAAGTCGACTGCGAGTTAGTTTTTGACAGTTTGACACTTCGCCGCTGTCCGCAATTTGAATGACAAATGGTGGGTTCTTATTAAGTTATTTCATAGTTTTTATGTAATTTTATTAATTAACATCTTCAGTGAACCGCGATAACATGTCATTGATCTTAACTCTTCAAGAACATTCTTATTGTTTATTATTGGAGCAACAGAAGAAAACAGATTCTAACGATAAATATTGGAAAGTACAATTACAAGCCAGAATTTTTTACAATTTGTTTTTCGGGAATAAATCATTGACTGTTTAACATCAGTGTCTCGAACGTTCGGTTGCTACTTTAATAACATTAAAAAGTTACTCAATATGGGACATAGCCGGTTTTGAATAGATAGTTCATTGATTGTCCGTGTTATCGATTCATTGACGTGACGCCCCAGTGTATTCACCGTACACGTGTGTTGACTTTCTTTTGTTTGTTCTAATATCGACTTCTCACTGAAGTGGGCACTCTTCAATTTATCTTGTATTTAACGTTCACTTATAATAATAGCCCTTCTATTGATATTGTATTGTTTTAGTGTAATAAAAGCTTTCATGTTTGCGTGGATGAGTCATTAATTTATTGTATGTATAGTACTTTGCAATGCTTAGTGGTGAAAATTTTTCCAATTGATAACGAATTCGTACTTCGCAGTTCGTATGGCAAATGCGAAACTCAATTTTGTACCTTTTTTGCTGGAACAGTACAAGCTGTTCAAGGTACCGTAATATCCTGCGAAAAATAGCAGGCTATATGGCATTTTTATCCCACCAAATCCCTTTCGATGACCTGCCTCAGCGCTAGGTAGAGGACTCCCGGGAGCTCCGGTGGAATGCAATGGCGTCACATTCACTCAACCTACGATCAATTTGTCACAACGTCTGCATGAACAGTATTAATAAGAGAGTAATAAAGTTGATGGTTATACCTCATAACAATCAGAAAGTCGTAAAAGTTGGTGGCACCGTAAAACATGGCTGCCGCGCCACGCGGATCTCTTAATTGAGGTCCACTTTATTACCGGCCCTTACTGTTTACAGTTCATTTTTATTTGATTAAGCGGCGACAAACTACTACAGACACTACTTTCCTTTTATTAAATAAAAACGTACTCGTAATTTTGTTTCCAATACCTTATGTAGAGTCACGTCTGGACACGAGGCAAAATCTAACCGACACTCTATTTTACGACACTTCGGGGATAATATTGAATTTGTAACTAACTACAGCCCTAATTTCGGTAAAAGGGTGGACACTTGTATCCATATGCGATTTTATTACCCAACATAAGATAAACATGCTCATTTTATCTTATTTCAGAATATAAAAAGTCCTTGGTACCAATCGGTACAACTTATTAACAAAAATATGTGAAAAAATTACAATATTTCTATTGCCAATTAAATTGATCTATCAACGATCCCTTGATACTGGAGGTCTATATAAATAAATAGATGAATATAAAAAATGTGTAATTTCCCAAACACATATACGTCTAATTGTCATATTATAAGGCAACGACTCCAGGGCGGATTCTCCCTTCATAATCACTAACGATTTAGCGGGTGTGCCGCAATTATAACTCAAATTCGTGTCGTGCTATTGCGTCTTACAATACACAGGTTTTTACGAGAGGCCCGAGAATAAAACCCGCATCTCTTTCTGCATTAAGTCTGCAACGTCGTAATGACGTGTGCTCGCACTGAAAGGTCTTTGTACGCGCCTATTCTATTTATTTAGTAAAACTGTGAACTGGATTGAAATAACACTAAACAAATTGTATTTTCGTCTAGTAAACGTTCCATAAGGGATACATACTATAATTATAAATAACAATATCATCACCCTTATACCATCACGCCAGGTGCCTAACGGGCAGGCAAAAGAATTGAGTGCAAAATATCTGTATTGTACAGACCTTATATGCTTCTTCTATACTTATCACTCTATCACACCCATAAATACAGGTTTCGGAGGCATGAACAATAACAAACATTGAAAAAAAACGATTCAAATTTTGCACCAAAAGCCTGTTTTCGGATATTTTGAAAGCATTAAACTCTTACAAAATATACGTATGTATTGAGGGAAGGATCTACTGTTCACCTAAGTATGCAATTAGTGAAAAGCGACTGACTCTACATCCGTTTGATGTGCAATATATAATCAACCCAAGTGCTTCAATATATCGGCTGCGGGCCTCTATCAAGGCTTAAGGATATCTATGGACAACAGCCTGCGCTGACTGCTCTTGTGTTCCTTTGAAATCATATCGTGCTATTTAACGTAATGATAATCCATATAACATCCCGCCTAATTTCAATAAAAGCATAATACAGGGCATTTTCCAGGTACACGAAAAGGTCAACACACAATTCTAAAAACGTATTATACGGCTCGTTTGCATATTATTTCAAGGGATACGCAAATTACTTTTTATTTATGTTTCATCCTTGAATTATGAGAGAAGTCCTGTACCCCACAGTTGAATAATAAAAAAGGCTTGAAAAAAAATCATCAAGATAAGCGATAAATTTAACACTGCCAAACTGAAAGTGGATTAAGCAAGCAATATGGTACCATTACTATATACCTGAGCAATTTTTTTCTTTTATAGATATAGGTAACTCGTATATTATATGCTAGCACTAGATTACTGCATCCAATCAAAAACAAGCTGAAGTTCTTGCTAAAATTCTCAAATGCGATGATAAGTTTGAGTATTCAATTTAATCGGTTTGTTTGTTAATTTATCTTCTTACCACATACTTCAAACGGAAATGTAGTACAAGTACGGGCTTTGGTTGCAGATTAGACAATGATCTCACCACAACTGAACCCTACGTACAATATTCCAAATAAAAACAGAATAAAAATACCCCACTATTTGTATTTACTTCATTGCAAACCTTTATCAAATGCAGATTCATTTAAATATTAAACGAAGATGACTCCCATATAAAAAGCAAGAAGTTTAGTTTTGGATTTCGTTTCTAAAGTTCTTACTGAATATCGTGAATAATATAAAACGAGTCTATACCGTTTTATGATATAGTCCTGGTCCGTCTGTATAATATAATGTTTACAATATGAGAGATTACCAATTTCATTTCAGGCTTTACTTGATATTATATAATAACGAATGCTTTTAAGGCTGCCTCTTTTAAAAGCGCTACCCTGATTTGCCGTGGAATATTCACACAATATGTTAACGGGCATAGCGAGAAAATTCCTCACATCGTTCGCTCAATATATGTAATATGAAATAAACAACGCGATATTTACACTACAGGAGTCAAATTTATCATAAATTTCACGTAATATCTCTATCGTACCGAAAACACTTATGTAAATTAAAGGTCCTCCTATTCCCAGACAAAAATCTCGGCCTCTTAATTTACGGAAATCTACAGGAAGACCAAGTTCTGTTCACCGTTTGATTCTAAATAAATTACATACATATCCAACACTAGCTAACAACTAGCATATACGTAACTAAGTACCTAGGAAACACGGCCTAGTTTCGCCTTGACGCACGGCCATGCGCTTAGGTTTATTGTGGTTTTGGGGAATTACAAAAATTTACAGCAAAGCTTTGGCGACCAACCTAATACGCTATGGGGCTAACTTGAAGTTAAAGCCCAATAACTATGGGCATTCACCGGTGCTAGTTATACGAAATTTATGAGATCTAATGTTGTACAATTATGAAAAATAACCATAGACTAGACCGCATAATTGCTGACGCCTAAATTATGGCATGACGTAACGCCTTATATTGAAAATAGAGGAGTAGCGTAAAGTACAATTTTGACATACGATTTAATAAATGTGCCACGAACACGACACGCTGACCTCAACGTAGAGAAATTTGTGAACCGTACATTTTTGGTATTAAACTTGGAATTTTAGAGATCCACCCATCCGGTGAGTTTATCTTATGTTCAAAACTTATTAGAATATTTCGAAATACTAAGATTACCTTAAAATCTGTAGTAACGGCGACGTGGCTCGCCAGCCTTCGTGTACTATTTCTCAGTAGCTGGAGATGTGGACTTCGGTGATCTGCGCCACAATGAATGTTGGAGGAAGACTTGGTCAAGAGTAATTCTACTAGATAAGCCTGTCATGGCTTTTGACGTAGTAGAGGCGAAATAAATGTATCAAGACAGGATATAGGTCAGACTGTATGGATATATAGATAATTTTGACTCACATTCCGTATAGCACCAACTCTTGGAGCGGTGTTACATAGTATAAATCAAGTTTTACAGTAATATGAAAGGTCCATATTTAGTGCCTACAGTGCTTACAGCCTATAAGTATCTTTATCCATACCCAAATAGAATTATATATACTCACAGTGTAACTTGGAATGAAATTTATTAATTATTTTCATCAGTCCATGTCCGATTCTATGCATCACGCGGTTTAAACTATACGACAAAAATGTAGCCGACGCTGGTTTCCTGCTTTAGTAGTAGATGATCATGCATTGCCGCGTGTAAAGGTTATCATCAGATTCAGTTTAAAGCTTCAAATTCATTGTTTTCCAGCTCAGCGCACAGTATATTTTTCGCGCATAAAAATGACCATTAATAATCCAGACGATAAACAGGACTTAGGGTACTGTGGCATTGGAATGGAAACATGGAAATGTTTTGATTTACTGAACAATATTTCTTTGCAGGCGTGTTTATGTTCTTAAGGACTTGCTTGGATACTTCATCGGGGAAACATAAACCTAAAGCTTTTATTTACGTTTGTACCGTTAAAAAGTTTTACCGTAGTCGTTTCAAGTCTGTCTATAATGTATTTAAAATTAAATCTACTTTCATCCCATTGTTTTCTTTATTTTTAGTACAGATCTATCTTACAAGCTTTCTAATCTAAGAAGCTCCTCAATTTTGTCCGGAAGAATCTGTAACAGTTTATAGGATTGACTTTAAAAGAAATCGATTGAGAACAAGGTGCATACACACATTAAATGAAGTTCATATACGATTCAATCATAGTTCATCGGTTTTGTGCGCCCCTCAGGCTATAGTAAAAAAACTCCAAGCCAGCAGTGAGGCCCTTGTATGAGCATTTACTCCTGTTATTCGCAGACCATTTTAAATAAGGCATCAAAAAAAATATATTAAAAGGTTTTATGTGCATTTGTCGTGTTTCGTGGTCCGATCCCTGTTCGCTAAACAATGTCATGGCCGACTATGCCATATAAATGTTTCGTTCACGACATTTACGTCAGTAATAAAGCAACCAATAGATAATAAAATCGAACGGTTTTTAGTTGTATTAGTTTTCGTATGGAGTCGAGAAAGTTTTATTGTATTTAACGATTTGCATTGTTGCTCAACAAATAGAGGATGTGGGTGGAATTTAATGAGTTTTCACGTTGTTTGTTTAAGTTTTCACATCGTTAGTTGTTTTACATATCGCAACATGAACACGGTTATGTTTGTTATAAATGTAATTGGAAATTTAATTAAATTGCTCTCAGCGGTGTAGAGCATTAAGCTTATTTACGCTAGTATTATAAACTATGTATATAAAGCTTACAGCTGATCGGTTATTCCTATGATTTCAACACAGCCGTTTGCAAGTTTGAGTCCTTTAATTAGGTACAAGTCTTCAAAATTGATAGCAATAAAAAGCTAAATTACGTTAAAAAAAAGAATCTTAAAAATGTTACTGATGAATTAATGTTAATGGTAAATTTACAAATGCTGTTCATT
>DWDX01000662.1:0-24021 GCA_018245675.1 Agara michaeli | reverse complement strand
TCCATTGTGGGACTTAAACGTAACTGGTGAAATGTGGGGGTGTACTACACTCCTCTGCCCACCCCTTAGGGGATTACGGCCGTGATGTTACGTTACTTATTCTTGAGGTTACTCCTAAACATAGCAAAGTCCGCTATGTAGCGAGTTAGGTTGGATAAAGGACGAATCCAATTCCCTTCAATTTCGCTCGTTTGACATTTCTGAAACATGATAGGCTATTGATTTTCCCTCTCGAGGCGTAAGCGTTTATTACATAAAGATGATATATATTAATATAGACGGCTGATAGAAATGAAATTGTGATTTGAAATAATAATAGAAAGAAAGAAAGAAACACTTTATTTATAGACTACGACAGCAAATAATACAAACGTTATAAAAATTATAATATAGAAACAAAAAAACAAAAAGACAATTGAAATACAACTCTAAAAAAATAAAAATAACACAGTAATAAAAACAAAATGACAAAAGGAAAAAAAAAATATGATCATAATAATTACTTGGGACACCTTCACACTCGGCTATTTGATCTTAAACTAGGCGAAGTCCGCTATGGCGACCGGACAGCTGATAAACTAACCATACATACGATATATACATACAAACAAACATGCTAATCACAAAAGTTCATAAGTCAGGGTCCCTTATCGCTCGAGCACGAAGCTGGTCACTTGGTTTTACAGCCAAGAATATCATCTATACGCGTACTTTATTACAGAGACAGAATAACCAAATGCGCGATCCACACCAATTTGTACTGCATGAGAATCGAACCCACGACGACCGGTTCTTAACTCTTAACTCAGGGTGGAGACCCTCGAATCGCTCGACAACGAGGCTAGTCACTTGGTTCTACAGCGAAGAATATTATTATCTATACGTGTACAAAAATGGATGCAGCATGATTCTATAAATATTAGAATCCCGTTATTAATTCACAAATTTGCAGCTTCGGTATCTCGTTGCTCACCGCAAATATTCACCGGAAATCCGATAGTCGCAAGCGTGTGCTGCTACGTAATCGATCCGCCCTGTAAATTTATGAGTGAATCCTCACGGCGTGAATCCTGTATATACGCCGAATGGATAACTGGATAGCTTATCCGAGAACCTATTAATGCCTGGAATAAAGACTGCAGTTACGTAGTAATTAATGCTAGTTTTGGTTGTCTTGTTGTTTTTCAAGATGAGTGTAATTGAAATGTAGAATTTGTTTTACTGTATTCTTCCTATAGTTGTGCCTATTCACTATTATATACGCTTGATGAACCATGCAATACATGTATTAGCTATCATTCATTGTCTTTAGACGGGGGATGAAAAAACATGCAATTAACTTACCTACTGGATATGAATGTGTATTTAACTATGCTATCTATTTAATACATCGAACTCGAGACAACCCTATCTCAGGGTATATCTATTGTACATTAGCATCACCGCTGAAATAACAGGTTGATGACCAATTTCATTATGTATCTTAGTCCTGGTTAAGAACTAGGCAGTAACGCGTTAACAATTTGTCTATTGTTGCCATGCCAAGAGGTGTCAGTAGCCGCTTGCAATAGTAACCACTGCCTTTGTCCTTGGTCAGAGTTACAGAAATATCAGTTGCTTACCCCATAAACAAATTCAAAGCATTAAAATATCATAAACTCGATAGAATCATATCTAATACCACGTTTCAATTCAATAAAATTGTAAGTGCATTGAAAACCAATTTTGTGTAGTGTTGAAAAATAAAACCCCGATATCAAATGCTTCGGGGACGACAATCAAAAATGTATAAAACTTTCCAGCGTTCGAAAACCTTCACACTGCGAAGTTATCTAAGCGCCACTGTATCTACGCGTAGCTAGAATCGTATTTCATTTTGAATAACATTTAGAAAAAAATAAACATTGTATATATTCCGCAAGCGAACACGTTTTCAGATATCGGTGTTTTGCAATTCTTTGTTGAATAAAAATGTGTATATTTAAATATTTTATTATATCGCAAGTTTGATTTAACGTGACTTTGTCGTGTTGGAAAATTGAAAATTGTAACGTAACTCAGGTGTTTGGAACACGAAGAATCTTATTTTAATCGGTGTCTGGTGGACCTGAATTTTATTTTCACTTAGGTGTTTGAAAGTCACGAAGTGTTATGTTGTGACAGTACGGAAAAGAGTTAATATAAATTGTATGTGATTTAGCATCAGCAGAATAATAAAGAACATAAAAGTATCTAATGTATATAAATAGTAAATAGCTACAAAATAATTTCTGTTTTTTTTCGTTGGAGTATGCGCTTGGACATAATTCTCATTTTCCAGTAATTATGTAATCCATATTGTCATATTGTCATACATCTATATTTATATACAATTAGTACATAAATGGCTATAGCTAAAGCATACGACCGTGTCGCAGTTGTCAAGAGTGATATTACGAGTATATTTAGTATCAAACTCGCCGTGTCATTTGAGGAAAAAAATCCTTATTTATCTCTCTAGTACGTCGTTTTTGCTTGCCATAAAAAAGCCAGACTTATATCCTTTGATGTTTGAAAACGGGCGAGATTTATAAAAATTTCGCACCACCGTTACGGTATACGTAGAATAAAAAAAAAATGATGAAACGAGCCAGATTACGTGGATAATTAAAAAAATACTAATCAAAGTGTAGAGCACAGATAAATATAAAGTGTACAGTTGAGTTGATGTTTGTAGTGATTTTATAGAATTTTCCCCCACCAATGATTTTGTTATAAATATACTGTTAATGGACAATAAACTAGTGGTTTTGCATTGATTTTAATATCTAAATATCAATTTTAAAGCAGTCAATAAATAGCGTTAGATGCAATATTTAAAATTGGAACATCGTAAATGTGAATTGATCTACCAATTCTGAATAATTATATTAAATGTAATATTTGTACAAATAAATATATTGTCTTTGTGGAAAAATAAAATATTTTAAAAGCAACATAGATTTTAAGCTTTATAGCTTAAAATACTGTTTGAAAAATGTTTGGGTTACGGACAAATTTTTTTATTTCTTTAGCCCACCGCTATATTTTAAAAATTCATGCATTTTGACTTTTATCAATTATCAATTACCGCTTTCAATATTAATCTTGCGTTACTGAATACAATCAATACGATAATTGTAAATTACAAATGGAAATAAAGACAAATTGAAACTGTCACCCGAACGCAATGCCGCAATGGTTTACATTTTAAACAGTCACTAAACAAATTTAAAGAGTTCTTCTGTCACTGCCAAAAAACCAACACGAAGACCCTTAACAAGCAGTACCAAAAACGAAAATACCAATCAACATTCAACACAACAGCTTAAATTTAAGAGTCGGTAAACGACTGTGAACGGAAATACGTTTCAAGCTGCACAGATAACACCGTAGCTTCCGGTCGGATTGTTGGCGCCCGTCAAATAAAAATGGAACGCACATTTGAAATTCAAGTTCGGAAGCTCAAAACCGAAAATACGTCAAACCCGAAATCGGCATCGGCTTTTTATATTAGGCACCAACCACCGCTGTCGTTATCTTTGTCATCCTCAATTTCAGTTTACAATATGTATATGTATCTATGGTGAATTTTTCGAAAAAAGAAATTAATAAGTACGTACAGTATTATATTCTTGGCCTCTTGGTTAGAGATTTTCGTTCCCACCCAGTACCAACATTTGTGTGATGAACACATTTGTTTGTTCTGTCTGGGTGTAATTAAAGTTTCGATGTAAGTATTAAATCGTATATATATATATGTATGGTTATCAGTTTCCCAGTTAGCATTATCATGAGACCAAATAACGGTGTAAGATGTCCTTAAATATTATTATTACTAAAGCAAATAAGGTGTCACAAACTTCGAACTTAATGCTCAAAATAATGAATTGCATTTAATGTTGTCATTGATTTAAAAACTACAATAGTAAGCATACTTTTGTTCTAGATGGAATCCTAATTATTGAATCATCCAGCACCTATTCTAAGGCATCATGTAATGTCTTCTCTTGGTCTTTTCACTTCAAAGGTTAAGTTTGGGTCTAAGTCAGTATTGATTCCAGCGATGTGTAAAAGCATCCTACGGTACAGTACCTTTGTGACGCCGCACTTTTATCGCTTCCTCTGCCATTCTCGCTGTTCACAACTCGAAAGGTCGTGATAATGGAAAGAAAACAACTTTTTGTTGGTTTTCCTCTAAGACGACTTCCGTGGAAATTTGATTTGACGACAACCGACTATAGAATTTCCTTTGAACTGTCAGAATGTATTTCCGGGTGACGGTTTTATAACAAATTCTAATAATAATCTATTTTTGAATAATCCTTGCAATTAAATAAAATATAGCTTGCTTTTTCATTTTAGAGTTCTAGTGGGTCGTAACGACGAGATAGACGATATGGTGATATTGAAATTCGAAATTCAAAATTCGTCTACATCTTACTTTTGATTTCAACGAACCTGACTGCTGGTGGGTAGCGGCTTCGATTCCCACTCGAGCCAAATATTTGTTAAATGAACCGAGAATCTAGGTTTAAAATGAATGATTGAACGAACGAATGAATGAATAAACACGCTAATTGAATTGAATGTCATACGTATTTTAGTCTTTGTTCATCGTCTCTATACATCTTTCACGCTGTATAAGACTGGGAGAAAAGAGCTTGGGAAGAAAAGCTGCCAGCACTATCCCAGCCCGGCCTAAACTCAATACTCAGAAACCATCGAATCCTTACACACTGAATGGCGTCAAACGTCAATCACTCCAGCATACCGTCTGTTATTGAACTGTACATTGACATTTTCAAGATTACATTCCATTCCCAAATAATCTCGTCAACTCACACGAACTTTCCCTACCTAGTTGCCCGACGTTCGCACGCCGAGTCAACAGCGCCGAAGCATCTCCAACTATGCGAAAAGTCGTTAAAATTTACACATCGGTATTTAAATGTTCACATTAGGATATTCACCGCACGTTCGAAAATCGGAAACGTTAGTGGCGACATTACAGCGGAAACATTTTTAATGAGAACATTTGACAGCTTGATTTAATATGATAGATACATTATTATGATATTATTATGAAGATGTGATAAAAAAAAATATCAAAAACAGTAACAACAAATGAATTATTAGAAAGATATAATAAAAAAACTTGACTGCCTCGTTGGTCGGGCGGTTGGTAGCGCGACTGCCGATCGGGAGGTCCCGGGTTCAAATCCCGGGTTGGGTGCTGTTGGATTTTTCTAATTTAGACTTTCTAGCAGTGACTCAGAGTCTGGATGTGTGCCCGGTGCATGGCATGGCTCACCACCTATTCCATTGTGGGACTTAAACGTAACTGGTGAATTGTGGGGGGTGTACTACACTCCTCTGCCTACCCCTTAGGGGATTACAGGCGTGATGTTACGTATAATATTTTATACATTCCAAAATCAATATAAAGTATGCTTTCTAATTAGAACCAAATCGTATAAGTACTGCTTATTGGATTTAGATTTAGTAATATGAAAACGCGGAGTCTACTTAATTTGAACATAATCTTATAAGAAGATCACACAATAACAAAAGTATTTGTAGAAAGAAAAAACAGTTATAAACGTGAATAGATATTACTCCAAAGCCACTTAAACCTATTTCCTTTTGAAAATCCAATCTCATATCAGGAGTTTCGTTCTACTCGGAATCGTTCACATACGCCTTGTTGCTATGACGACTAAGCCTTATATTTTATAAACGAACAAATACAAAGAAACATACACAATATTCCAATGTTTCTAGATTAGTATGATTATTCGTTAACATTCCTAAATTTCTATTCAAACCATGTTAAATAACAGTTACAAGTAGTTGAGTACATACGACGGGGCTCAGTCACCGGGACTCATAAATTAAGCTAGAGAATAACACCGAGGTGAAAAAATAAACGCAACGCCGTACTGTGTACAACATTAATCAGAGCTTTGAGAAGGCGTAGAGAATTTATTTTACGATTGTTACAGCGACGATGAAACGTTAAAAATGCTGTCGGGTCTATATTGAAACATTCGATGCATTGTTCGAGCCGATTGGGCCGATAACGCACCGCGGTTTCGACTTGTAACCCTCTCACCGGCACCTTGTTGATTTTCCAGTGTAAACTGTCGGATGCGACCCGCCCGTAACTAGTTTCTTTTTTATTAGTACTGGTTTAGTGTAGAACGGAACGCAAGTTCGTATCGATCGTACGATTAAACTCTCGAGATATCATAATCACCGGTCTGCGCGTTTATCGAACGTATAATCGGAGAGCGGCAATAAATTTGTCTCATTTTAATATCTCATAGCGTGGAAGGTATTACCACAAACGGTCTTCATGTTTGGCCTCTAAATTTCGTCGAAATTGGATAAAAGGCGCAATATTATGAGCGCATCGTGCGCGCCTGCAAAAGAGTTCAACGAGCGCTAGCAAACTTCAATAATCTCTGGATTGGGAAGATCGTGGAGCAAATCGTAAACAACTTTTTAGAGTTTCTTTAACCCTTGAAACAATTTTAATCATCGCTTACTTACTAAAAACCTAAATATATTATTACAATCACACCGCCAAAAGTATCATTCATTTAAAATTGTGTACATACATTTATACGGTCTAAAAGAAAAGTTTAAATAATGTTTTAACTTATGATGCTAATGCTTGAGCCCAATTACATTACTGATAAATTACATACAATAAGCGGTATATAATATTTTTCTTGTGATTTTTTAAAGTTACGTAATATTTACTAGAATTGACTAAAATACATTGTAAGGTAGAAAAAATGCAGGCATGCGCACGGCAGACGGGGCGAAAGCACACTTTCTAGTGATCATTATTAAGCTAAGCCCATATTTATGACGTGATTACTAAACCAAACAATATCACGTACTTGGATCACGGCTAAGTATTCCACTGTGACTCACAACACTAACGATCTTCATTAAACGCAGAACAATTTTGACGCAAATTATACGTTGCTACGAACAATCATATTAATTAAGTTGCCCGCATGATATAATTTGATTATCAGATTTTTATTTCAATTATATAACCAGGCCGTTCATATTTTATGTGGCCGTTAATATTTACTGTTAGTACGTACCATACAAATTAACGGATTAAAAAATCTAAGTCCACTCCATGCGAAGTAAAACAGTTTCTTGGACGATCGCCTCTTTATCGTACTCGATCATAATAAGACAGTTATAAAAAAATCTAGCAACACTGGATTTATCTTCATAAAAAGAGTCAGTAGTCGTTCTAACGCTACGATGTTCTATAGCAATGAGCGATGCAACAAAAATTTGTACTTCGATAGTTTTTGTCAATATGGTTTTTACCACAAATTAAATTGGAACAATTTCTTCGCTTTCAAATGATTCGAACGAAGTTTGAGCAGTGCACGCGTTCGTGTAGACGTTGTAACGAATTCTATATGTACATACATACATACATGTATATAATATATTTATATACAAAGGCTGATTCATAAATAAGATCAAATCGTTGCAAATACAAAACTGAATTTTGACATCATATTCATACTGTGACAGTGATGTCCGTCATGAAACGGTTTATGGTATTGGGTCACTAAACTTTTTAAAAGACCGTATAAGTATATGGCAAATCTGGTTTTAAATAATGAAAATTAAAATACATAACGTTACAATATAGGGTTATCTTATCTTAGGAGGATGTATGTGTGCATAAGTAATGTCACGATAATTGTTTCTATACCAATATCATAATACCAGTTCCATTAATGGAATCGAAATGAGAGTGATCCGAGATTTTGAAAAACTTGAAAAATAACATAATAATTTCGAGCTGTCACTGCAATCAATAGATGTCTGTATCTGTACTTAATTCAGCACTACCTAATTCACACAGGCTTTTGATCCTATGTTGTTACGTCGAAAACCCAATTGGAACGTCTCTGCCGAAGTCATGCCTTTCAAATTGCAACACAACAATGCAAGCCATGCTGGTTAACGATATAAAAACCATCCGTGGTGGTATCACTGCACTGAGCGATCTAGCGTTCTAGCATCGCTTGCTATTGTTGTGTTGTAATACTATAAAGTACAGGTATTGGGTAAACAATAGTACCTATAACATAACATACGATCACGGCTAGTCTCTGAACAACATTATTTCTATGTATACAATTAAAATGTATACGTAAGTTGTCTCTTTTTAATTTTTTTCTAATTTTTTTGAGATAAAACTGTTAGACAACAATATTTTCTTCGAACAAAAACTAAAGCTCACTGAACTTAAGCAATACATATACTCAAAGGCGTCTCTATACGTACTAATCGCCTATTTAAAATAGCTTAATATGGAAGATATCTTTATTAAACAAATTCATTGAGGGCCCATAAGAGTCGTAGTCAATAAGGCGCTTTGTACCGCAAGTGGTACAAGTGGCCGTTTAATTACATGTCTGTACACACTAGAGCCAATAAGTTTGGTACGAACAGCGCCGATCATCGCATCCGCTATCCACAAACAACTCGGAGAGCGTTACCGTTTCGGTATTTCTTAAACTTGCGTAATATTTAAAAGTTAGAACAAAAGATAAAGCTATCTGCATATGCATATTATTATGATATGCATATTATTTAATTAAACGCATATTATCAAACACTGCAAATATACAAATATAATATAATTTGGCAAAATTTGATGTACAACCTATTGTTATGAAGTCCGAAAACAAATAGATAAAAATGAAATAGAGTTTGACAAAAAATATAATGCTTCGATACATAACACTAAAATAAACTTTTATAGCTCATGTTGCCGAGCAAAATGCTTCACCAAATGAATATATTAGGTATACTTAATAGTAACAACCCAAACAAAATAGTCTCTACAAGTTCGAGCGAGACAGTCGATATTCTATAATGGTTGGAAGTATTTAACGGTGAGATAAAATCTTAACAAAGGCGATTTGGTTGGCCGTCTTGTTTTGGTACTTACGGCATTCACTCATGCGCCTATACACTAATTTAACACACGTCCAATTAACAGAGATCCCTAGACGGCACATGCGAAGATTACAATGCTCTATTTTCTGTAGAGGCGTGAAGGTATTGAGGTGTCATGATATGGTGGTATTACGGTAAATATATTGACCCCGGGAACGAGCCAGCGAGTAAGCGGTGCCCCGTCTATGATATGTAAATGATAATTGGTTTCCGAATAGAAAACGTTCTGTTTATGTTGCCGCGAACGCTCCGAGGGCAAACGATGCATTTAAAATCCAAATAGTAACAAATTACATATTAGCAGGATGCTCTAATCGACTGAATAGAGTCTATAGTATATATACATAAAAATATTCTATTGTTTTTAAATTTCAACGTAAAATAATGGCAGCTATAAGTATGTAGAACCACTCGATGAAAAAAGAAAATACAAAAATTTTCTGAATCAAATAACTTTTGTCCTATCCTGTCCTATAATGTTATTTGAAAAACTTTACCAATAATTACTAAGAATTGCATCAACATTTAATGTTATCCTACAAAATGTACAAATAAAGCCGTTCATGATTCAATAACATGAATTTATTCTGTAACCTGGCCTCTTGTCTGCATGTGAGTCGATATCAAAGGAAGGACTTATTTCAAAGACAAAGTCACAGCACGCAGTTTCATGAAAAGAGCACACAAACGGAGGCAAGACAACACATTTGAAATTCAATCAAATAATCCGCATTTAGCATTTCACCCAGCGACGGCAACCGAGAGCAGGCGACCGGCCCGAGCTTTTGTGAACGTCACACCTACTCGAATTATCCGAGACGCCTTTTAGTCATTAATGGTCGGTTTTATTTGCTCTTATTTAATTTAGCATTTATTCAATCTGCCCCCGGCGTGATACGTGTTGTGCACCGTTCTTATTTCTCACCTTTTGTGACAGGGCTCATTGAGAACGAGGTGTCGGGATGTGTTCCCGCGGCTCGCGGCTCGGTTTACATGTTCAACTCCGGTGCCTTTCATCGCGCACAAAACGTAATTGAATCCCACAGAATCCTACGCAGGCCGTAAGATTTAATAGGGCATTTAAACATTCGCATTGGCCATTGTGCATCGGTTTTGTATGCGATTATTCATCGCGAACCGCAGTGCAGCTAGCTTTCCACGAAAGCACCGTATGTTAGACAAAGTGCGGCCGACAACGAACCGCAGTGTGTGGTTCCACATTTATTAACATAAAGCACTAAATACTGCCTCAACAAATATACGGAAATATTAATTCATGTGAATAGAAAGAATTTTTAAGTTAAACTATATTATTTTGACCGTTTTCAAAGTTTACCACATCTGCGCAGCGAAATTAATTTTAAGTGAAAATCGTGCGTGAATTATATTAAAGAACGTCAGACCCTCCGGCTTCTAGACTCGTTTGCAGCATTATAAATTTAGCAGAACGTCGGAGCAGTTCTGTGCCGATGTATAAACTAATGGACGCTACTAGTACATGTATGTAAAGACTTTGGAATCGTTTTCTCCGTTTTAGTATGGTCTACCGATCCGTCTAAGTGTATCGCTTCGAATGCGTCGTTGAGAAGGGCGCGTCAAGGAATGAGAGTTCTTGTATAAATGGGCACGTCAGGCAGCTCGTAAAATTGCCAATGGATCCTCGTAAATCGTCGATATTGAGCAGAGTCGCAAATTGCATTGCGTATGAAGCCGCGCATTCGCTGTCTCGATAATCGGAGTTCTCATATCGAACAGATTTATTTTTGTTCAACTCTCATAAAATCTAACATTTTAAATAATAGTTGTCCCTACCATTGACATACAGCATCACTTCATCCACTTTGATGGTTTCGAGTGTTCGTAATATTCAAATTCTGTTAATAAGACAAAATAAGGTTTAAAGTTATAATGTAAATATATCGTCACTAAAACCAAACTTATGAATACATTAAAGCAACAATATTACACGTTTAACACACAGGTGTAACGTTATACTTTCCGTATAAAGGACTCGTGGTGGGCGGTATATAAATTAAGATGTCGTAAAAGGTTAATATGTGGCAGCCATAGGAAACAGTAGGATTTGTATCCTACTGTTTCTGTGGGTACGTCGTCTCATAAATCTGAAGTTGGGATTGAAGGAACGGTATGTCAACTATAAAAACGCAATATCATACATCGATCAGGTGGTACACGCATCGAACAATGGCCAGTCCATTGTGGACTGCTATCTAATCGTAATGAATATAAATTTTCAGATGACATTTACGATCGGTGCGCGCCGTGATACCGCATCTACATATGTATATACATAAACGTGTTAGATAGAGGTTTTAATGCACGCACACACCGCCCGGATCAACAATAAAACACTACGGTGTACTGCGGGTACATCAATTTGTAACATCGCTGCCGTAAAATATACAGTTTATCTTTCCATTAATCAAAAAATATTGTTAATCCACTACATTGAAGAGGCAAATGTGCGCGTGAAACAGCACGGCTCAAGCAAACAACATTTATAAAAGCAAGTGCTTACAATTATTTCGTATTACTATATACGTATCTGTATATATTCGTATGATATGACCATATATGACATAATCTAAAAATAACTAGGGGGTGATAAAATGAAATTTATATATAAGTACCATTACATAGCTAACTTACTCGTAAGTAGGTACACAACAGATATGAAATACATATATGCATGTATGTTATTTTAATATTCCGTAAAACATATTAAAATGTACATACATACATACTGTCACGCCAAGTCCCTAACGTCCTATATTAAAATGTCTAAATTTTTTATGTGTAATTATTATGGACTCTAAGTATTTCCCAGAAATGTAAGTTCACTGTTTAAAAAAGATCCTCACATCTCAGGAAATGTTCAAAGGAAACTTTAATTGACTAACATTTAAAAAATAAATAAAGTCTTGATTTAGGAGTCTGTAGCATTGTGACTTTAGTCGATAGGTATAAGACGAATTGGTGACTAATTTTCGGATAACATGTTAACGATTATGAAATATATGATAAAGATATTATCAGAGACCATTTAGATATAAACGTTTCCAGAGGCAATTAAGAATTCTCGACGCGTAGAGCTGGTTAATCAAAATAGCAGCCGACGCTTTTTATTCCAAAATTATAACTTGAATAATTTAACCAATCCATTTCAATACATTATTGCTTATTTATCGTATTTCTCAACACGAAAATATGGATTTCTAATTGATAATATATATTTATCTAAAGTGGATATCGTTGTGTATAATTCGTCATGTCCAAACACAATTACAACAAATCTAGTTCGTCCACGCATGTACTGTCTACCAAACAGGTTCTACAATTATTTCTAATCTATACTATATAAACTTAATGTCTCCGCTAGTGCATCGAGTGTATTATAATATATGTATAACTACTATTAATATCATATAAACGGTTTAAATAAAAATAACGCGATTACAGAACGTGCACATGTCTCTCCCTCCAACTACGGGTGGATAGAACTACTTACACTAAAGCGATTGATTAAGAAGCGGTAAATGTTAGTTAAAGTTAAATATGGCTCGCTATAACGGTGAAGGATTACATCCAGAAGATACCTGCACATCTTAGAGATGTTATAAAGAATATGATTATTTCTGAGGCGTATTAAAGTCTGTCAATTCGCACATTGTCCGTGTGGTAGCCTATAGCCTAAAACCTCCTCAGTATGGGAGGAAATCATTGTCCGGCAGTAGATCAATAAAAGGTTCAAAAACAAAAATGTTTAGTTCCATACATCATTGACCAATTTCGATTGCGATAAGTAGTATCTTGTACAAATTTTCTCTGTGTCTCTTATTCTCCTATCCTTTATGCTATTTGAAATCCATATAAATTCTTTATAGACCAACGTAGGATAAGGTTACACGACGTTATCAATATTGGATACACGTTACATAGTGGAATTATAAAAGTTTAAAAGTAGTAGCGGTGAACTCTTGCGATATTCTTCAAAAAACGATATCACTAAAAATACAGACGGGTAGCAGCTGGATGCTGCAGGGTTTTGTAAACTTTTAACATAACCGTTTCACTTTGAGGCTAGTTGGGAATGAATAGGCCGTTACAACTATCAGGACAGACCGGAACGGGTGAATTATCAGAACGACACCGTCCAACATACAATTTGCCATGTTCGTACTGGCACTACCATTATACTCTTCGACGATTCATTCGATATAATGAGCGAAGCTACCGGCTATTCTCACACTGTCTCAGGCTCGTACCACAATGTACACGTATAAGAATGACGATTAATTTCTTATAGGAACACATGTTATCTAACAGCGAGTATAAACTCGTTACATTGTGATGCCTCCGGTAAATAATAATAACTACATTGACGTACACATTTTGATACTCGGTGATATATATACAAATAATAATACATACCTATAATTGTAAATAGCATGAGTCGATTCGACAGATTCCAATACTTTTCATCTTACTATATAGCATTGAACTATAGATACAACGCGTATACGAATAGAGTAAAAAAAAAACACAAAGCTATTTATTGCGTTTTAAACACAGAATGATAATAAACATTTTTAAAAGCCACTACGTTCGTAAAGTTCTAGGAGATTAAGAAATTAGCAGCGAAGAGCGCAAAAACTTTATTGTTCAAAAAAGCTAGCGGAGCGCGCGCTGCAGAGTGGCTTAAAGTTCAAAGCACTTTTGGAAACCATTACCATCTAGCGAGCAAATAAGCAACGGCACTTAGGCATCTAACTACTTGGTTTTGCACATCATGGTACTTAATAATTCATAACATTAAATACAAAACACGAATTATTACATCAACTAAATTGTAAATACGAATGACCAAACAAATACGTTGAAGATAGGAAACAAACTTCAATCTCGTTTACAAAACAACCAGTTATAAACTGTTATAGAGCAAGTCATTAATGAATGTTATATTTTAGCTTATTCGTAAAACATGAAAATAGCTTCGAATGTATTCAAGATCGTAAATTTTGGCGGAGTAGTCTCTGACATCATCATATATTGAAAGTCATAAAACAATACTAATTCTGTATCAGATACAAATCATCACCAACAAGTATAAGAAACATCTTTAATCGCCTCAAGCACCTGACTCTCTCTCTATAATAGATTTTGTTTTAAAGACAAATTCCGTTGTAATTAAAAAGCAATAATTATTTTTAATATCTCTGAATTATATCAAACGATTGATTTGTTTGATTTACTTCGTATTATCACATTTAATTACCAAGAATTGCTGTTAATGATATAGAAACGTTTGGCAATAAACACACAAATATTCAATTAAGCCACAGACGGAACATAAGCGCCTTTTGTTATTCTAAAATTATAATACATTACATTATCAAGTAGTTATTAAAACGGGAAGGAAAATGACATATTCAAGAGCAAGAACGATTACTAATGTTGTTAAGGACGTTAACAAAATAATAATAACATTTTCAATTTACCTCAATATTAACTAACAAATAATAATGTTATCAGGAAAAATACACTTATACATAGGTACATTAATTTGTAAGGATGTAAAGTTTCAGCAATCAACTAATTTCTCGTGATTATTACGGTGTCAATTAATTGTCAGTCCAGTGAAAGGATGTCTAATGTTGAGAATGTTACGATGTTCGACATTCCCATCGGCTCGAGCATTAATTGGACAACAAAAAAAAAAAACGTAACCGACGATTGAGCGTTATGATAAATTGCTGTTAAAACAGTGAACTATGACACACGCTTGGTTTCTTCTTGACACGTGTTTATAAGATGCCAAACCGCATCTCGGTGCTCTCGTCTCGGGGCGCGCTACAAAAACTGACGTCTCATTGATGTATTGAGTAAAAAAAACACTATCCTGCACCGTTAACTAGTTAACAAAACGACGGACGATTATTCACTGCGGCCGTATCTTTTTATCTTAAATTACTTAAAACAAAATTATGTGCGCTATTATATCCTATAGATCGTTTGAAGATTTTCCAGTGTCAGAATACGTAATTGAATTTTTCCATCTTAATGTGGATCTTAAATTTTTAAAAGAGACATAAAGTGTATTTAGGATGTTCGGTCTTTGTGGCCGTATCACCATTCACGGCTCTCTAAAATTGATTGAGCTATGAACAAGCTTTGGCATTATTACCTATTTGTATGGAAATGATTTATTTATCCGCAAATATATCATTTCCAATTCCAATTCAATTCCAATTCCATTCGAAATAAAATTTTGAACATATTTTTTGCCTTTGTTTATACAACATAATTACCAAAAAGGCTATTGTTTTAGTTTAAGGCCTCACCCTTAGGAGTTCTAAGGTTCGATATATTTAATATTTTACTTACATGAACGTGTGATTGATAAATAACTCGTTTAAACCACACGCAGGGAAACATATTGTATAATACGTGAGTATTAGTCTACGGCAATATTGTAGAAAAAAGGGGAATGACAAAATTTACTGCATGCCAGCCATCGGCACCATTAAGCCAATCCTCTAGCCAATAACGTGGACACTTGACGTATGCCTTTCCATTAGGTTAGCGCGCAAGAAATACATCACGGCGAGTCTTAATCAAAGACGCGAAGAAACCGGCCTGGATTAATAAGTGGACAAAGGGGAGGAACGCATGGAATTAGGAATTGGATACAAACGGAAAACACAAATGAGCTTGATGACTTGCTACATTTAGCCTATACCGGAGCTCATTATACCCTTTTGCATTTCGAAATTGTGGTCAAACCTACGAATGTCTGAAGACAAAGGACGTCCCACGCCGCCAGACATATAAACTTTAAGAATATGTCATGTATTTTTACGACCTGCAATATAATGTCAAGAATAATTGAAAAGCTTCATCAGAAATAGTAAAAACTTAAGTTCACATTAAATTTCAGGTTTGCTTATCTTGATACTGTAATTCCTTAATTTATATATTAGAAAAACTCGAAAAAAATGATAATTTCCTCGTAGCTACTGGCCGGCTCGGCTAAGTAATATTAAGTTATAAATAAGAACAAATTCAGTTTGCGGATGAGTTGTTAGCGAATTCCGTGTAACCGCGACTCATAATTAATTTATCGCAGTACCCCCACTTGGTAAAAATCGGAAACTTTTCTAATAGCGAGGCAGATGAGACCCACAGAAGGGTTAATTAAAACGAATGGACGGTCATCCACGAACAGAATGTCGAAGTTTAGCGGATCACCAATTTCAATGCTTTAATATTATTACAAACTCCGCTCCGCGTTTCTTTAATTAAAATTAACGACGCAAAACTCTGACAGTCAAACGAATTATTAGTACAGAAGCAAACTTTTAATTAGTTCGCCTTCTTCTCGCGTTACTTTTGTGCATTTAGGTACTTGCTTAAAGTAATATAGATTTATTTGAATTCTTCACACGAACAACTTTTTATAGGTCACCTTACACAACAACTCCAAAAAGTTTGATCACTCTAATTTCTCCTTCATTCCACTCAATATGAGCGTTCACAAAGGAAATATTTTCTATAATGCGTACCTAATTCCACCAACCTTATTAAATTTTTATTATACTTACGCCGTGCTAAAAGCAAAGAAATATATAAATCATAGTCAAATCTACTTTCTACTTATTTTACTACGTAACGATCTTTTTGAAATTATAAATTTCACACTTGCGTCAAAGCTTTGACAAAGTTTGACATGATGTGGCTATACTAGGCCCAAATAGGATTATTCGTATCAAATTAAATTATACCGAGCATACTGATCGGCATCACGAAACGGTAATAACCACGTTGTAATCACGTAAATAAGAAATGAATTTGAAGCTGCACAAGTCGAATCACAAACATTTCAAACTTGCCCTTTACAAAACTACGAGCGAACGTGTAATAATCACACTATCTATCAACAATCTACATATTTACCTCAACGTCGATATATATTAATTTTAGAAGAGTAAGTTTTGTATTCACACTTCCAAGTTATATACCCAATTAATGCACTGTGGCAGAAATTAACGATTAACATTTCCAAAGTGGTCAATTAAAATTGTCAATATACTTGAAACGTTACAAGTGCCGGGGTCCATATTCACACCTCATGAAGCCCCGGGGAGTGTGAAACCGGTCGGTGGTCGAGGCGGGCTCGAAAGCCTTTTTAATTTAAACACTTCTTGGCTCGGCGCCTACGCGCACTGACGTAAACAAATCGTAAGATGAGATCAATGAATATTAAACAACCTTCCAGACAATTTTGGGTGCTATCCTCCAAATATAATAAATAATATCCCAGGTAAAATGAGGGACGTAACAGCTGATCGCATCATAAACTGCCAAACCTTGGTCATTTAACTGTTAAGATTTGCCAAGCGAAAAATCAAAAATCTTTCTAATAAACATTTTATGAGACGAGATGCAACGCCCATAAAATTTTATTAATCATTGTGTTAAGTGTTATTGTTGATAAATTGTTATATATAAAACCATATTAACTTATCAGGCAACACTAATAGTGACCATCAAATCTAGAACCCTAGCTAAATTTGCTCGCTTGGCTGACGAGATTTTCTGTATGGTAGATACACAAGTCTCTAATGGACATTTCTTGGTAGGGTAACGATGGGGATTTTAGTATGTAGGTATACCCTAGCAGATCTGAGATTAAATGTAATAAACTGAACATTTATTTAATAACAGTACTATTAATGTTAATGTTAAGTTAATATTTGTAGTAGAACCCGGCAGACATATTCTCCATTCTTACGACTATATGTACCAATTTCCACAGTGAACGGTTAAATGATGTCAGGGACTATGTAGGGCTAGGATGTACCGACGTATATACTTTTGTGTTAAAAGGTCAGGCACTGCTCCTTGTCTGGGAATTGAAAGTAAAAACCAGCCATGAGTAGCATCTCCATATATGTCACTGGTCATAATTATCTGACGTCCGATTTAATGGAACAATTTCATGGTAATTAAACTATCACAACGAGGCAACCGCTATTAAGGACAATACGTATAAAGAGGCACATGCATTGGTTTTTTATTATATTTTCATGTAAGTAAAATAACCTCGATACTGTGACGAAATCAGGTGAAACGATGACGACTCAAATTCAAAAAGCAGCGGTCCCAATATACATTTCACTGAACTGAGTACCGTTAAAAAAACGTACACACATCGAACTTGACAAATTGCTTACGCTCCTAATATACAGACACCACGACGACCGAGAAGATGGAAGCCGGTATCGCATGTTGCATCTATGCTGTGTTTAGATTCCGAGATAACTTGATCAAGTTGATGTGAGAAACGTGGTGCGCTCGCCTCGCTGCCGCTAGTGTCGTTACCAAGTAGCGGGATAGCTTTTACTTCAATCATTTTACGACATGTAGCCGATGTCGTGAAATCGAATTATTTATTAAATTCGACACCAACATATCGTGACGTTATCGAGCGGAGTATTCCACGATCTCGGAAATAACGTGCTTACAATTTTTGTGCAGATATAAATGTTGTACCGTGCGTTATGGAAATGTTAATTTATTTTTAACGTGCTCTAACACGTTCTGTTGCGAACCCTAAACGGAATAAACTAGTTCAACATTCTGAACATACACGTACCTACCTATGTTTAAATGTAGTACCGGCCTCGAATAGCCTTGTCTGTCGCACATCAATATGGGAAGCATAATCAATATGTTAATATCACAGATAAGAAATTTAGATTCCTACACATAAAACATATAGACGCCGACGTGGAACAAGAGTAGCCAGCATTCTTCGGAGATACGATCATAAATAAGGCTGTGTTCCGTTCAAGCCGAGACCGTCTAATGAGTTTTTATCAAATTTTAAATTTCTATTATGCAAATAAAACTATTTAAAACTCAAGTTTCTTCAACGTATACAATTGTGAGAATACGTTATGAGTAATACTATACAGTAGTGATGAAAGGTCTTAAAAATATAAAAACGTCACAAAACAATGTTACACAGAATAAAAGTAAATATTTTGTATGCGATATAAACAGGCATTTGATTATTTTAATAAAATCAGCCATCAGAGAACCGTTAAATGTTAGCCTTTGTGGAGGCATCAGGATTATTTCTGTAAAATATTAATAATTAAAATCTCAGCAACAGCGCCGTAAAATCATGATTGGCTCCAAGTGAAAACTCGTTACGGCGATCGTAAAAGTCGACAATAATTAGGCGGGCACAACCGCAAGCACCGATATGAGCTGATTACGAAAGAAATACAGTCGTAGCGCGTTGATTTATCGTGTGCTGCCCTGGGTCTCATCGCCTTCCACCACGAATAATGACGACGAACGCATACACATGCGCTTAATGTAGGCTTAATGAAAAGAAACTCTCAACATTCGTCTTCCGCTCTCTTGACAGTTAAAACGTTCACATTATTAGGTACAAGTATTATGTAAATTTTATATATTATTGTGATTAGAGATAAGGGGAATATCTTTATGGCGCTACAATGATCGTGATTTAAATTAAGCGGATAATTCGACACAATCATCGGCCATTAGTAATTAACTCCGACCACCGCGGCACACGGCGTCCACTCGCCACCTGCATTATCGAGCCACAAATTATCATTAATTACTTTAACACGAAATATTAATATACCAATACGGGTGTAAATAAGTCCCAATTACAAAAATACACCTACCTACATAGCTGTATTGTATATTTAACAAAAACCGCAGTAGATTAAAATGATAGGGTATGTAATTAACAAACTACGATATATACAGTCTGTTAATTATATAACAGTTTAATGTTAATCATATTGAATGTGATAGTTGGAAATTGACGTGAAGTCTTGGAAATGGGAGTCAGTAACGAGCAGAGTGCAAGTGAGCTAACTGAATATGTAATACCTATGTATAATTACAATGAATAACTTACTTTCTTTGTTCCTACAGATATAGTACGAAAATGTTCCTGTAACGTTGTTTTATACGAATGTACTTGCCAAGCGCGGCTCAAATTAGAATGCGATAAATCCAAACTGGAAGCGGTTTCAAAGCTTTAATATGATAAACGATTCGTTCAAGAGCGCAATTACGATCGGTTGTAATACGAACGAAGGCTTTCAACCAGCACAAGCGTAAAATCTAGTGCCATTAACAGCTCGCAATTTAGCATACACGTTAACACGTATTCGCTGATACAATTGGTTATTTCAACATTAATACTGAAACGCACAATATAAAATTACACGTATGCACGGTGCATGGATATAGTTTTTACGGAGTTACGTTACATATACATGTAATGATACATTCTTAGTCAGACAGCGCTCTTAAATTGGTCGAATATTTTAAATTCCACGCAAGAGCATAAGTTAATGTCATAAAATGTTTGTAAACCGTTTGTAAATGTTTGTAGACCGGACCAGAAGAAATATAGAGCATAGCGCAATGTTAGTAAAAGTATTAAAGAACATTAACGATTTATTTGTATATATGTATAACTTGTGTTTTATTGAAGCTTTAAAATAAAGAGTAGGTACTAGCGTGGTTTACATGTCTACATAATATATTACATGCTTCAGCTAAGGCAGTGGGTATTATCTTTTAAAAATAATTATATGTTAATTGTTCGGGCTAAGCCTCTATGGTTAACTAATCTGTTATCTCTATAAGAATTTAAGCGTCAATAGTGAGAAATATAATGCTAAAAAGAACAAAATCCTAAATATTGTTTAATATATTTAGTTATATTGAAAAGGCAAAACGAAATCGGCTTGTCAAAGCGTTTATCCTAGATCGTATATACGATTGTCGTTTACATTTGTCAATCAAGGCGGCACGCGCGACCCTGGGTTCAAACCCGTTCCCCTCAATCATTAATGCCTCGTCGAACACAATTAATATAAAACAAACACACGGTAATTAGATGAGAGAGACAGTTTTTGTTTTGTTTCAGCTGCCTAACCATAACGTTCATATCTATTACATTCGAGACCAACTTATAAGTACAACTAAGTTACTAATTGCACTAAACTAAGTCACTAAAATAAAGGATAAAAGCTCTATGCACATAAACACATATATCTATTACATTTGTTTAACAATAGCATTACATTAATTATGGGGAGAACCACATTTAATACCTGACAGATTTGATACGTTATTTAAAGCGCAAAAGGTTACAGTGTCACAATGGTTACACATGAGTTGTTACAAAGCGAAATGCCGCGTCGTCAGCAAACGAGAGAAGTGCTGACATGGTCGATGACACGCCTTACCGCGTAATATTAAAAGCCGAAAACATTGTACATGGCCCATATATTATGCAAACTCTCGAATTGTAAATCCCGAACAAATTGACCATTGCAGAGCGCTAAATCAAGCAATAAAAAACAAATAAAAAAGTATAAAATATTGTGCGTATAAATGTGTCTTACGATCTTAATTTGTCGGCTTACGTTTTTATAGCTACTGAAGAAGGGCGAAGGGACCAGTTTTAAGTGGTCATATATTAAATGACTAAGTCAACCCGCGTAGGAATTCTTTACAATTTCCTTTCTAGCGTATTCGACCATATGACCGTTGTTTTAATAGTTTGTAGGCACTGTAATAGTGTGTACATCATATAATAAATGCTTTATCAGACATACAGAACATACAGTTATCTAAATATCTCGAAAACATCGTCGAAGGATACGATAATACAGGTAAACATCAAGTTTACAATACAACCACAATTTTCATCAATGTGAATCTGCCTAGAGTTAGGAGGATCTATATTGATTATTTCAACGATTATAAATGGAATCTTACATTGTTAGATACGAGCATTTGTACGAGGTACTTGTAATCAGAACGAATGATCAGTTGCAACGAGGCGGCGCAATAAATCGACGAAACACCTATTGCAGGCGATGCCGCTACTAGTGATCCGGCGGATAATAACTAATACGGCACTAGGCACTCGATAACTAAACAGGCCCGCGTAAAGATAGGTGTTCAGAGCCTCCAGTAGCCAGGTTAATCGAGTCAGCGGTATCGGGATTATGTCATTAAAACTTCATCAAACGCTCATCCGCTCAACTAACTGGACTTTGAAGTCAACGCACACTACAATATTATGATCTTTAAGAACCCTTGTACGTTTGTGCGGCCACCGGTAATTGTATCATGAATTCAATTGTGAGACAATGCTCGTCGAAATTGCGTTTTAATGCGGGCCCTCGACGACAAAACCGTGCATGTCGTTTATAGTTTTCGGCAATTTTAGGCGGTTATAAAGAATGGGATTCTGGGTGAAAAATTCCGAATCCTTTAAAAGTTGAATCCCAAAAGGCGTGTGACCATTTTATCGTATTTTTTCCCATTACAGCTCGAATTCCAAAAATTGAAAGACAAATTGTGAATTAAAATACCAACCCTGGAATGTCTGCACTGAACTGGTAAGCGGTGAGTTATATTTTTGCTCGATTCACTTATAACAAGTTACAGTAACTGCGTGAGCTTGTCTCATGCACATTAGATAAAGGGTTTACCATTTTTAAGGTTATTTTATTGAAATAAAGGTTACATTTTACATATAATAACTACACGATTTCAAAACGATAAAAGAGGATAATTTTTAGCCCGCTCTGGTATTAACATCTCAATTATTGATCGCGTGAGCAAATTTATTACCGGACTGTTCGCGAGATAATTTCACAGAGTAAAATAAATACGACAAGCGGAGCAAGGCCATAATTAAGAATTAAAGTTCTGCTCTTCCCGAAATTGTCGCGTGGAGCCGGAGGACACCCGTGATTTATAACTCGGCAGTAATATTTCCAGTTAAATTGAAAATGTTAGTGAGAGCTCACCGAAGATTAATCGATACGCGATCGGGTTAAGTTCGCGTCCATAAATTATAACGATCCACTGATCTCCTACGCATATGTTAGGGGGCTGCGAGATGGAGAAAACAATTTTTAGTTTTTTTTTACTTAAGTGTCTGCTTCGTTCGAAGTTTTTACGCATATTTCAGTAGCAGGCGTCGATTAAAAAAATGTAACTGTGCTACAAGGAGGTCGAACCCAAAGCGAAGCGTTCGACAAGTTTACTGCGCAAAAAGCGCGTGGCGTTGTGGCGGCGAGCGAAACGAGGCGCAGTTTTTGTCGAGGGCCCGTCAAAGCTCAGTGTCGCGCGGCGCGTCGACCACTCAACTGCGGCTCCCTCTAATTGGACGTCTACCTGTTGCATCGCCTTACTGCTTTTTTCAGTTCTCCCGACGAATACACTCGGTGATGAGCACTCTACGTGAACAGCTTCGTAATATCGCGCCGGGTCCTTCCCTCCTTCTTATGTCACAAAGGAGCACTGCGATATTTTTGTTGTCAGAAGTTAGTATTTATGCCAGGTATATCTTGACATATGTTCGAACTAATTGCACGGTATTTTTTGCGAATTAATATCGAAATTGAATTACAATACTGTGATCAATTTGTACGACGTTGCGATATAACTATACTTACTTACCTGCTCCAGTCTTTATGTACCCATTGGGCAGATTTATCACCATACTTGTCTATCGAACACACGCTCTGCATGCAAACCTTAGCCTGGCATCTGCCTGGCTACGGATTTAGATATCTATCTAAATTAAATTTGTCCATTGCTGCCACGATACAAAAAATGAAACCATGTGTCTCAGACTGAAAATGTCGTTTAAAATTAACAAGGTTCCGCGGTAACCAAAGTCAACTAAAAATCTGTATAATTCTATAAACCTGTATGATCCTGTATAATGGACAAAACGAATATTAGCCAATTTTATTCAAAGATACTTTATAATTGCATATTGCAAATACTTTACTAAATACGTAACTAAATTGATTGCCTTCCTATACATTTTCCAACGCTTTTCATCGTTCTACAGTTGAACACGTCTCCTCTCGGCGCGAA
>DWDX01000661.1:0-24025 GCA_018245675.1 Agara michaeli | reverse complement strand
TCATCAAAATCGGTCCAGTAGTTTAGGAGGAGTTCAGTGACATACACACGCACACAAGAATTATATATATTAAGATAGTAATCATAGTAAATAACAATTGCTAACTTTACAAAGTTTCGGTCAATTGATCTAAACTCGGGGCGTAACCGAATAATTACTGTGCCTTTTAACATGCTCGGTAATTAAGTAATGAAAAGCTGTTGTTACGAATCGTATAGTGGACATGGCTAATTAATTGGATATGTTAAGTTATCTACAGTTTTTATATGACATGACACTGATAGACCTATTGACGTCACTGACTCACTGATATGCCATGTTAATTGGACCTTATTGCTACTGTAGTTATTCTGATTTTAAAAATTGTCATTGTTTTTGTAATCGCTTTGCACTTTCTTTATACAAACAACGAGAAGTGAACCTTGGCATGGATAAACATTATAAGTGACAATGGCAGCAATATGAAGACTGAAAATTTGTTAGCTCGGTCATTTTGAATAGCCAAGTTTTATTTCTTTTAAAAAATGTATATGGTCAATTTTTGTTCAGATTTTATTTTACCTTATGTGTAAAGTTTATCAATCAATCAATTTTTTAGTTGCTAATTAAATAGTAACATTCATTCCATAGTTTAAGCGGATATGTAAACAAAAAATGGCCGTAAATTATATTTTCGTCTTAAAGTTACTATGTACCTACTGTATTATTTCAGATTTGAATTTACATTAGCATGTAAGTTTCATTGATTTAAATATTAAGTTCGTTGGATATATGGGTTTTTTATAAATTAGGATATAAAATCGCGGTCTAAGAACCAGATGAGCATATCTACAAACAAATCGAATTTTTTTTTTTTCATAAACACACAACATGGTTCTTTATGAAATACCAAAGCGTTACGCCCCTTTGGTATTTCATATTTGTCTGACTCTTACACCGCGAAATGTTCCCTATGTTTCAATTTAACTTATCTGGGTATGATTTTTTAAAAGCCACTATCTAATGTAAGTGAACGAGGTTTTTCCATAGGACTATTACAAATACAATTGAGATACATATTACAAAGATTAACAGATTTTACTACTACTACTTACAATGTAACAAAATCGCAAATAATAACATAATCAAATCAGCGCATCTTTATTAATACACTAGTGGTTGCCCAGCATTATGACACTGATGTGAACAAGGAGTACGCAATTATGGGCAATAGCATTATCCTGAAGTGTCAAGTGCCATCCTTCGTGGCCGATTTCATCGAAGTTCTATCTTGGCACACTGATGAAAATGAAGATTTCTATCCAGGAGAAAATTACGGTTAATTCAGATCGAATGCGGTACTACTATCCTTGTAATCCCGCTCCTTCGACATTTCGCAGTGGTGCAACAGCAATACGAATCAGAAGTAAATAATGAATATGTTATACGCGGTAACTCCGCTATACTCAAATGTTCCATACCATCGTTTGTGGCGGATTTCGTGAATGTTGTGTCGTGGCAAGACGAATCTGGCAATTCTTTTACAATCGATGAAACGAAGGAGGAAGAGGGTACATTGAATATAACATAGCTATCGCCGAATATCCTCTTCCATATGATTTATCCCTATAAATATCAATTTAACATTTATGCGTTTCAGTTGTTACGCAATATTATGAAGCTGAAGTAGTATCCGAATACGTTATACGCGGGAATACTGCTGTTCTCAAATGTAACATTCCCTCATTTGTCACTGATTTTGTCAAAGTGGAGGCTTGGGTTGATTCGGATAACGGCGAATACTTACTAACCGATGATATCGGTAGGATATCGCTCGATTTAAATGCAGTAAATCCTTAATCCCAACTGCCACAATTCCTATTTCATAAAATTAAAGCTATACACGTAACTTTTCAGTTGTTAATCAGTTTTATGAAGCTGAGATTTTGACAGAGTATGTGATACGCGGTAATGCAGCAGTTCTAAAATGTTCTATCCCTTCATTTGTCGCGGATTTTGTCAAGGTAGAAGCGTGGATTGATGAAGAAGGGACTGAAATTACACATTCTGACGATCTTGGTAACGATGAATAAAAACGTTATAGCGACTTCCGTACTGATCGTTTGTCCATCACATCCACCTATCCATTCCAAATACATGTCTAATTGTTATTCTTTAGTTGTATCCCAGTATTACGTGACCGAAGCCGAAAATGAGTACGTGATTAGAGGGAACGCTGCTATAATTCGTTGCAAGATTCCATCATTCGTTAGCGATTTCGTTGCCGTGGACTCCTGGATTATGGAAGACGGGGAAATACTCACTCTAAATAATACAAATACATCCGAGGGTACATTTTCTCGAAAAAAAATTTATTCCTATTTCCAAACAATTCCTTATCATCTTTTTCATAGTATTAACATTATTTGGTACCTATTATTTTTTAAATAGTGGTATCGCAGTCTTTTGAAGCCGAAGCAGACAACGAGTATGTAATTCGCGGAAATGCAGCGATTATGAAATGTGAAGTACCGAGTTTTGTCTCAGATTTTGTGTCAGTTGAAATGTGGACAGACAGTGATGGAGGCACTTATTACCCAGGAAGTGATAAGGGTAATTCCTCACAAAAAATTAAATTCCTTTTCCCCAATCCATAATCTTCGATTATTGTCACAGCTGTCCTTCAGGCATACGAGGCTAGAGTCAACGACGAATTTGTTTTGCGGGGCAACACAGCAATTTTGAAATGCATCGTGCCTTCCTTTGTAGCAGACTTTGTTCATGTGACAGCATGGATTATGGATAATGATACCGTCACTGCTGACAACGACCCAAACTTTGAATCGGGTATTCATAAGTAGCTTACTCCAATATAATGTAACGTAATTCCGATCCTCAAAACCTTTCCAAAATAGGATTGCTTGTTAAAAGTAGAGAAATTCACAGTGGTGCATCAAAACTACGAACCCCGAGTTATTGACGAAGACGTATTGCGGGGAAATTCGGTCATTTTAAAGTGTTTAATCCCATCATTCGTCGCGGATTACGTCCAGGTTGTGGAATGGGTAACGGACGAAGAGTCCCTCTCTGCGTTTTCGTTGAATGGCTCCGAAGGCAATTACGGTAATCGAGAGCGCCCGCGCGACCCCAATTGTTCCTATCCGTTCTCCATAAAAAATCCTCGAGAACTCATATTAATACATATATCCTTCTGTTCGACTTCTGAATTTAAACTTTTCAGCTGTTAACCAGTTTTACGAGTCGCAAGTCTATGATATATATGTCATAAGGGGTAACGCAGCAGTCTTCAAATGCCATATCCCATCTTTCGTTTCCGACCATGTTCATGTTGCATCTTGGCACGATACCGAAGGCGGAGAGTTTTTAACAAACGAAAACGACGGTATTAACATACAAGCTTTGTTTCTATATCCTGAGAATCCTGTCCTTTTATTTTTGTAATCTAAGAATACTGTGTGTATTTTATTTTTGTAAAAGTATGAGCTTCTAGTAATACCGCACTAGTGAAAGAAAAATTAAATATTTCAGTTGTGAGTCAAGCTTATACAGTCCATTTAGTAGAAGAAAATGTGCTACGTGGAAACGCTGCAATCTTGAAATGTCTCATTCCAAGTTTCGTGACAGAGTACGTGTCTGTCGCTTCCTGGATTATTTCAGAAGGAGATGAGGAATCTGAGATCAAATCTAATGATACCACTAATATTGAGGGTATAATAAACATCATGTACAACCTTGATTTCCTTATCTGACCTAGGAATATCCTTTCTTCGGTATTTAAAACTTTTTGTGATCTTTTAACAACTCTACTTGCAGTTGTAACTCAAGCGTACACTGTTAATCTAATGGAAGAGAGCGTTTTACGTGGCAACGCCGCAATTCTAAAATGCCATATTTCTTCATATGTCACTGAATATGTCAGCGTTTCATCTTGGACTATTTCCGAGGGTGATACTGAGGAATTGGAAATTAAAGCGGATTCCAATGACTTGGGTATTTTTATAGGAATCTTCTTATTAAAAACCTTCTCCTTTACTCCCCATTAAGACTTCATTTGGCAAAAGACAATGTTTTCAGTCGTATCTCAAGCATACACCGTTAATCTAATGGAAGAAAATGTTTTACGCGGCAATTCTGCAATTGTTAAGTGTCATATACCGAGTTTTGTCACTGAATACGTAACAGTATCGTCATGGATAATTTCGGAAGGGGACATTGAGGAAAAAGAAATCAATGTAACAGATTATGCGAACTTAGGTATTTTTAGAAAATGTAATGTTTATTTTTCCATTCCTTCTCCTTTTTATATAGGCCTAACTCTGTAATGCGTATTGTTGCATTATATGATTTTCTATTTTTGGAATAAATCCTAGACAGTCGCTTTTTATTTCAGTTGTATCTCAGGCATACACTGTTAATCTTTGGGAGGAAAATGTTCTACGTGGCAATGCAGCTATATTAAAATGTCACATTCCAAGTTTTGTATCTGAGTATGTTACAATCACTTCTTGGATTATATCTGAAGGAGATAAAGATGAAATGGATATAAATATAGATTCTGATTTTAGTTTAGGTAATACACAACTTAGGATGATCGCCTGTCCCTATTTCCATCGTATCCTTATAATATTAGTGTATTTTTCTCGCCTCTGCATAAATCATTAAATTGTAGACGTATTGTAAAACACTAACTGTTTAGTCCAAAATCGCTCTACAATAATATAGATGTTTTCAGTTGTATCGCAAGTATACGATGTGAAATTCTGGGAAGAATACGTTTTGCGTGGAAATGCTGCTGTATTAAAATGTCAAATTCCCAGTTTCGTCGCAGAATATGTCTCAGTCACATCTTGGATAATATCTGAAGATCAAAACGAACAAGAAATAAAAATGAATGATACTTTGCAACTAGGTACATGGGTAATCCATCAGATGATCCTCGATATCATTCGTTACGTTCCTTTGTATCCTAGGCCTTCCGATCATTATGCTGTTAGCGTGCATCTTTTAGTTTTCTTTTAAATAGTTTGGCAACAGGAAGTCTTTTTAAAGCGTTAAGCCGCTGACTTTGAGTCCTGTTGTTGCAGTGGTTTCTCAAGCGTATGCTGTTAATCTGTTAGAAGAATACGTTTTACGAGGGAATCCGGCTATTGTGAAATGCCATATTCCAAGTTTTGTTGCGGAATATGTCGCTGTCGTCTCTTGGATCATCAGTGAAGGCGAAGAGGAAATTGAGATTAATCTTGATTCCGATCACAAATTAGACGGTAGGCGTCTGGCGATTGGCCTTGATGCTCTTCGAACATATAATAACTATATAAACAGGGTCTGCTTTCGAGTAATTTATTTCTTTAGGGCCCTGATCCTTTGAAACTGGGTTCCTTTGATTCCATGGGCCTCACGGTCTACCCTAATCCTCTTTATCCTACTTCCTTAGGCTAATGCATGCAAATGAAATGAATAAAATTTGTAAGTAACGCAACCATATGTTGCGAAATCAATAAATGTACTATTTACTTATAAGGACTTGTGCAAAATACTAATTTTTCTCTATATTTCAGAGGGAAAATACTTAGTCCTTCCATCTGGAGAATTACATATTAAAGATGTGGGACCAGAAGACGGTTACAAATCTTATCAATGTAGAACGAAACACAGGCTCACTGGAGAAACTCGTTTATCTGCTACTAAAGGACGTCTCGTTATCACGGGTGAGTCAAGTTTTGTTATTTATAACTTGTTGCGCCATACATTCACAATTGTAACATGCTTTTCTCACTCCTTTGTTTATATGTAATGTGATTATTTTAAGAGTATAAAATATCAAACTTGAAAAAGGAACATATAGTGAATTTATGGCGCTACTAATAAGTAATTTCAGTGAAAATTACAATACTGCGAAATACATACTACGAAATGACAGTAGCAGTATCTTTAAAAATGTCATTTACGACGCAAGACACGTTTGAAAAACTTCCACTCAAGTTTTATACGATTATATTGCAATTTTCACTGCTAATACAGTTTCAAGTAAAAATAAATCCATATATTTGTGCAAAAAATCAGTAGAACATTACCATATTTCTATACAGAAAGTTAATAATATTCTGACACTACATTACTGGTAATATTCTGCTAATTTTTGTTTATTTACTTTCAATATATGCAATATGTCATATACTTTAATTATAATCTCCGAATATCTTTTCATTACATAAAATACTTTAAGGACATTTCACTTACTGCAAAAAACTTCACCGAGGGATTATATTTTGGTATATTGACCATAAACCGAAAGTTTGCAACTATAAATACGCAACAAATAATCTGATGTATTTATATTTGTAAACCTAAAGTTAAACTTGTAGCTTGCCTGAATGTTGGGATAGGGTACCCTGCAGAGCTTTGAATCGCGTGGTCCATGATGTATGATATGATAATATTTTTATAGGAGACTTGATACATTTAGTATTTTTTTGGAAACTGGCCTATTCTCATCTCTCAATGTACACATTCCTATCCTCGTAAATCTGCCTTCTCCCAACATGCGCAGAGCCTGTGGGCCGCGTGCCTCCCAAGTTTCCTAGCGCGCAGACAACAAGCGGCTTCCAGTTTAAAGAATCCGCCAGCCTCGCTGTTCTGTGCACTGCACAGGCCTTTCCCGCACCAATGTACCGGTAAGGCAAATTCTAAAGTCATTTTACGTACTTCCTCAGAGCCGATAGGGCGAGTTCCACCTAAGTTCTCGACGTCACAAGTGGGCATGATGTTTGTTGCCAGAACTGATTCTGCATTTACATTGTTATGCCCAGCACAGGCATTTCCGGTCCCCGTGTTCAGGTAATGTCGTAATATCGCCTTGCGTTTTATTTTTAAACGTACTTCTAGAACCTGTCGGCCGCGTACCACCCAAGTTTGCAACCGTTTTAACTGGCACAATGTTCGAGGTTAAGAAAAACTATTCTTACGCATTGCAGTGCCCCGCTCAAGCATTCCCAGTTCCATTATTCAGGTAAATGTAAACTGATCCGTTGTATTTTTATAAAATCTATAGAGCCAGTGGGACGAGTACCTCCAAAATTTGCATCCATTGTCATGGGTACCATGATCGGAATCAAGAAAAATCAGTCATTTGCATTACAATGTCCTGCACAAGCGTTCCCAGTTCCAATTTTCAGGTATTTTCCTTCAGCTGTTTTAGTATTTATATAATAATAGGTATATCCTGTCCTGTGAGAAATTCTGAGATGAACAAATAAGAATATAGATAAATCGTTTGCTTCAGAACCTATGGGAAAAGTTTCTCCAAAATTTCCAACTTTAGAAAAGAGTCGACTTTTTAATTTTGATAGCAACCAAAGTTTTGCGCTCTTATGTCCCGCTCAAGCATTTCCAGCCCCAATGTTTAGGTAAGGATTTTATTAACCATTGTAGATAAGAGTTAAAATGATATTATTACAAAAGTGTGATCCATTTACAAATTTGTTCACTATTTTTCGTGAACAGAACCCATGGGCAAGGTATCGCCGAAATTTCCTTCGCTAGAAACTGGGCGCAGTTTTACTTTTTCCTCGAACAAGTGCGTAACGATGCTATGTCCGGCACAGGCTTTTCCGACTCCATTGTTCAGGTACATTCATTTATAAGTATGTTACTCTTATTTTCTTAGAGCCTGTAGGACGAGTCTCGCCTAAATTCCCTTCGATGGATAGCTCAAGAAGTTTCAGTGCTATGCTTAACAGCAGTTTGACGATATTATGCCCGGCACAGGCGTTTCCAGTCCCACTATTCAGGTAATTCGTATTCACTGAAAATTGAAAATAAAACAGTGACTTGAAAAATATTTATTCTTAGAACCCGTCGGTCGTGTATCTCCTAAATTTACAACCACTGATAAAAGTCGAGCGTTTGATGCTACGGGAGGCGACAGTATCACAATGCTATGTCCTGCTCAAGCTTTTCCCGTCCCCGTTTACAGGTATACGTATATTTTTTTTACATACTCTAATCCACTTTTTTCCATAGAACCTATGGGCAGCGCAGCGCCAAAAGTAGCTTCAAAAGTGATCGATATCACTGAAATTTGGGAAAATTACACCGTTACTTTACTTTGTATGGCTCAGGCTTTCCCCGTTCCAATATTCAGGTAATTTTAACCATATACGGTTTAAATACAATTATTGCAAACAAATTTATGTTTAGAGCCTGTAGGAAGAGTGTCTCCGAAGTTTCCCACGTTGGACAGTGTAAGAGGCTTCAGTACATTAGTATATGCAAGTGTGACGTTGTTATGTCCCGCTCAAGCATTTCCAGTCCCATTGTCCAGGTAATTACCATTAAGTCAATTATATTTTTAGAGCCCATTAATAGCGCTCCTCCGAAAGTACCAACAAAAATAATTGAATTTGTGGAATTCGCCATGGACTCCAGTATAACGTTACTTTGCTTGGCACAAGCGTATCCCGTTCCTGTGTTTAGGTGAGTCTTCAATTCATGTTTATTTCTACTCTCACAAAATTATGAAAATAACAGTAGGTATATAATATCGCTTATAACCAATTAAAGATAGGGTAACCCGATCCCAGCGTTCATATTTCCTAACGGTGTTACATTTTTTAGAACCAATTGGCTCCAAAAGTCCATCATTCTCGAGTGGTTCAAAACTAGCCTGGTTTGAATTTTCCTCTGCTCAAGATTTTGCACTTTTATGTCCAGCACAAGGGTTTCCTGTTCCCGTATTTAGGTGAGGAAATTATGTCAATGTAGTATAGTCTATGTACATTAAATTTTCAGAGCCCATTGGTTCCAAGCCGCCTGTGTTTTCAACTGACGATAAGTTAGCGTGGTTCATTAGCAGGCCCATAAGAAATAATTTAGCTTTGCTCTGTCGTGCGCAGGGATATCCTATTCCAGTATACAGGTATCTACGCAGTTGTTACAAATGTTATATATTGATATATTTACTTTTAGAACCCATCGGATCGAAATCGCCTACATTTTCGACTGATAATAAATTTTCTTGGTATGTGAGGACTATCGGTCAAAGTTTCAATATTCTCTGTCCAGCTCAAGCTTTCCCCGTACCTTTATTCAGGTGAATAAAAGAAGTTATTTTATTTATAGAACCCGTTGGCTCTAAATCCCCCACGTTCTCTAGTGATGTCCAATTCTCGGGAATAGTTCGTAAAACTGGCCAAGATTTTTCTCTTTTATGTCAAGCTCAAGCATTTCCTATCCCGTTGTTCAGGTAAGCGAATATACATACATAATTAATACAATTTAACGTTAATAACCTAATTCTAACAGAACCAATAGGATCGAAAGCTCCGTCGTTTTCTTTGGAATTTAAAAGTACAACGCTCACCAAAATTGAAAGGCAAGCTATTGTTCTTTTGTGCCAGGCCCAGGCTCACCCGTCGCCCGTGTTCAAGTGAGTGTTTCTTAAGTCCATACTTTTATTTTTTAAATCCAGAACCAGTAACTGCCAGAGCGCCATCATTTCCAACTTCCGCATCATCTTACAATTACAATATTGAAGAAAATTCTGGCGGTTCTATGCTTTGTCAGGCACAAGGGTACCCTCAACCAATGTTCAGGTAGGTTTCGTTGACCGTTAATTCGTTTTAATTTTAGAACCTGTCGGAGCGAAAGCCCCCTCTTTTTCCACGGACTCAAAAGGCAGTATTTTTGTTAGGGAAATGGGACAAAGCTTTGCTTTACTTTGCCAAGCTCAAGCATCACCTTTACCAATCTTTAGGTAAGTCAGTGAAAAACGTAGTAAATTGACACTTGGTTTATTTCGTTGCACAGAACCTGTGGGTTCCAAGCCACCGACGTTCCCAACCGACTTAACGTCATCAGCTGTAACGAGGCATAAGGACCAAAATTTTTCAATGTTGTGTCAAGCGCAGGCTTTTCCTTTACCAATATTCAGGCAAGTTTTTATGAGGAATACCTATATACATATTTTAAAATATAAAGTATCAGTATATTCACCATTAATTTGATTTACCAAAAAATTCAAAAAGACAGTTCCTGGACTCGTATTAAATAATTTTAAGCTCTCCCTAAAACCCTCTTTTGTATCTGACATAAAAATTTCTTGATTGATATAAATCTTGTATTATCTTCAACAGAGCCAGTCGGATCTAAGGCTCCTACTTTTTCAACTGAATCAGCACTTTCTTCTATAAAGAGACATCAAAGCCAAAGTTTTGCACTACTGTGTCAAGCTCAAGCTTTTCCCGTCCCAATCTTCAGGCAAGTTTAGTAATATCACGTGTGTTTTCTTGTATGAAATTTAATTTCATTTTGTAGAGCCTGTTGGTGCTAAATCTCCGACTTTTTCATCTGAATCAATGGGAAGCATATTTAGGAAACGCGTTGGGCAAAGTTTTACATTGCTTTGCCAAGCTCAAAGTTTTCCCGCCCCAGTTTTCAGGCAAGTCCAATATTGATACACATATACTTTGAATAATTGTGATATATACTTTAAACTGCAGAGCCCATTGGATACAAAGCTCCTACTTTTTCTACGGATGCTCGTAGTAGCACTTTTATCCGCACTGTCGATCAAAGCTTTGGACTTTTGTGTCAAGCTCAAGCTTTTCCTGTACCTATATTCAGGCAAGTTGTTAGACTTAAGAATTTAAATAATATTTAACGCTATGTACCTGTGATTGATTTCTGTAATCCGTCGTAGCTTGCATTATTTCTTTTATTGAATTCAGTACCTAGCTTAGAATGATATTAGTAAAAACGGCAATATAGTCATTTTTATCTAACAAGATGAACATTTCTTCAGAGCCAATTGCAAGTGCTGTTCCAAGTATCACATCAACGCCAAAGGCCGCCGTACATTACTCTTGTAATACCTCCTTAGCGCTAGTATGCCCGGCGCAAGGATTTCCTGTGCCAGTATCAAGGTGCGTTTATTGTATTCTTAACGTATTACAGAACCTACAAATAAAATAGCTCCGCGAAGCGACAAAAGCCGAAAATTCGAGGGTGGTGAAATTTTCTTAACCTCCGTTATTGAATCTGTTTTTCTCACTTGTGAAGTAGCCGGCTTCCCCCCACCTATCTTCAGGTGAGTGTTAATCATTTACGGGAGAATCGACGTAAGAAATGACAACATTTGCCTAGTGTTATACTGATACTTTATCATTTATTCCTCTCAATTAATAGAAATCGTTAGTATTTAATCAAGCGCGTGCTTCTTCTCGTGTTTTATTCTTCTCTGGATTTACAGAACCAACTAATAAAATTGCTCCTAGAAAAGATTCTACTAAACACTTTGAAGGATGGGAAGTAATATTCGTATCCCAAATTGAAGTCGCATATTTGACATGTCAGGTTTCTGCTTTCCCAGTTCCCATATTTCGGTGAGTGTTAGGCTTAAAAGTAGGTCACGGTTGGTTTACATTCCAGAACCAACGGGTAGAACCGGGCCGAAGGTAACCGGGGATGGTCTGAACCGTCAAGTAGGCAGGGACAGCGAGAACCTAGCGCTTCTGTGTGAGGTTCAAGCATTTCCCGCTCCCATAACAAGGTACGGTTCTAGCGCAATCACGGCCGGCCGCCGGCATCTCACGCATTCATCCTTCACGTAGCGACACCACACCATCCCAATGTATTGATATGCGTTGTTATTGCAGTCTGTTGCGGCGGGCGCCTCGCCCACGCTTGATATGAAGGCGTGATGAACCGCGGCCGGCCGCGCACCTTTTTACGGTCCTCAGCCAAAGTATCGATTGAGCAGCGTAGACACCTCCTGGTAAGTCACAGGGTGTTCTTGCTTTTTTGAACGCTTTAATCTTTACTTTGTGCTTCAGTGAATTAACAAAGCATTTCTCGTTTTTGTCAACTCATGAATCGAACCGCATTTTGACTGAGATTATATCTACTGCTTACTCTTAACGTACAGTAGTTTCAAAATTTTGAGCACTAACGACACGGCGATTTGGGCTGTTTTACTAGCGCAAACTATTTTTTCGGCTTCCCGCGATCTACTACAAGTCTTTTTCGAGCTATTTATTAAAACAATAGACTATTCGGCATATTTTATAACTGATTACTAAATCCATATTTTAAGTTGTCTTCCTCGTTTTTTTCTTGTACGTTTAATTATTTATTTTAATATATTATACAATCAAATAATACAGCTCGTTTTGTAAAGCATCACATACATTGTATAAGTTTACTTTTTAAGGCGTAATTTATTTATGAATCTTTTTTATTGTTAGTCAAGGGATTTTTTTTTAATAACTTGCAAGCTGACGGAAAAACTTACAATTTTGAAAGAAATATATGAATAAATATATGTTGGTGATAACGAATGTCATTATTTCATCTCTTTCTCTATTGTTACAGATGGTACAAGTTTATCGATGGTACTGCTAGGAAACAACCAGTAGCACTTAATGACAGAGTAAAGCAAGTATCTGGTACCCTTATCATTAAGGAAGCTAAAGTTGAGGACTCGGGAAAATACCTTTGCGTTGTTAACAATTCTGTCGGAGGTGAGTTTGAGCGTCTTATATTACGTTTCTATATTTGTGAAATTAATAAAATATCGCGAAAACTTCGATTAAAAAAACTCTTAAAGTTTTTTTAAAACTTAGGAATAATTAACTATACATTGACATAAAGAAAATAGCACTTGTTTAATACACCAATACTTACCTGTTATAAACGAAAAGTGACCCATTTTAATTGTTGCTTTCATTTACTTTTCAGGCGAATCTGTAGAAACTGTATTAACTGTGACGGCTCCCCTGAAAGCAACCGTTGAACCTGCTACACAAACCGTGGACTTTGGTCGCCCAGCCGTTTTCACTTGTAGATACGAAGGCAACCCTGTGAAAACTATTACCTGGTTGAAGGACGGCAAGGACATGAACCATCATGATGCTATGCTGAGGTATGTTATGAAAAAAAAATTGATAGAAAGCCTCATTATAGGCACGTAGATTTACGACGATATTTTTGAAAGTTTAGACCTTTTATATAAAAAAAACTTTCAAGTGGTACTATTGCTAACTGATATAATATATTGTAAATTGATAACATTGCAAGTAAACAATATTATCATTATTCAGGATCGAATCTGTCAAGAAAGAAGACAAGGGAATGTACCAATGTTTCATCCGGAATGATCAAGAGAGTGCTGGTGCCAGCGCTGAACTTAAACTTGGAGGACGATGTATGTATTATTGTTTATTTGTTTAGTCAACTCTCATATCTAGTCAGACACTCAGTAGCGGATTAAATGTCGACGGCTAGGGCCTAGCCAAGAACCCTATCAGCGCTCCTTCCTCTTGTGATCATACTACAAAAAGGATGGTACTGAGATACAATCAATCATAACTACTAATACAGGTGCATCATGTAATAGTGTACGTAATAATATGTAATATAATAATACGTAATAGTGTGTGTAGCGTGATTTTACCAGGAATTGAGCGATGTAGGTAAATCAAGTAGACAAGCACGGTTCGAAGTTCTAACGAAGGTATATTTTTTTTTAGGTATTTAATTTATATTTGTAATGTCGCACTCATTGCCCATAGATACGTGTCTAGTTTACCTTAAGGATAGTCCGTCACTACAGTCACTTTAAATTTTATTTTACCATATAAATTTGCCTTTATTTTCCGAAGCTGTACTTACACTATCGCGCGTTTTCTAGAATATTCGTTCATCGGTTTTTTACTATAAAATAACTGTATTTACTTTTTCAGTCGAGCCACCCCAGATCCGCCACAGCTTCGGCGAGCAGACCCTGCGTTCCGGCCCTTCCCTGAAACTTAAATGTGTCGCATCCGGCAACCCCACCCCCGACATCGCGTGGCTTCTCGACGGTGATAAACTCTCCAGTGGCGAACGCTTGCAGATCGGACAATTTGTTACTGCTGATGGCAACGTTGAATCGCAACTTAACATCTCCTCGGTCCACACCAATGATGGCGGCCTTTACTCGTGCATCGCTTCCAGCAAAGTAAACATCATTACCATTGCGGATATTGCACATTTTTAGAATTGATATAAGAATTTTGAACTTGGTAACCATTGTAATTAATACAGTTTAAACCTGCACACCTTAGAGATGTTATAACGTATATAATATTTTCTGAAGTGTGTGAAGTCTACCAATCCATACTTGGCCAGCGTGGTAGTCTATGGCCTAAATCCCTCTCACTGCGAGTGGAGACCCGGTCGACCAGTAGTGGATCATTAAAAGGGTCAAAAAAAAATCTTCTAATCGAAATACAACAGACAAGAACTAAGTTAGATGATCGATTAAGAAATGTAAGTCCTAATAAAATTGTCTATTGTTACTTGCAAGGTATGAACAGTATATAAAATCTGTTGCAGGTCGGCAGCGCGTCGCACGCAGCTCGCGTGAATGTGTACGGCATGCCCTACGTGCGCACCATGAAGAAACGGCCCGTTGTCGCTGGAGACACTCTCATCGCTCACTGCCCAGTTGCGGGATACCCTATCGATTCCATTGTCTGGGAGCGTGATGGACGGTCAGTGTTAATACTACGACCCACACATATACATGTCTTTCTTGTGGCTAAGATGCAGAATACGAGCTTAATTCTAAATATTCAAGTTATATGTTACTGCACTATTCTTTGATTAAAAAATACAGGTATATTTAAATGATTTGATTACAAGACGCCATTTTAGAACATTTCTGTCTTTTGATAATTGCAGTGTACTGCCAATTAACCGGAAACAGAAGGTCTTCCCTAACGGCACCCTGGTGATCGAGAACGTGGAACGCATGAGCGACCAGGCGACATACACGTGTGTGGCCAAGAACTCGCAGGGCTACAGCGCCAGGGGTACGCTCGAACTGCAGGTCATGGGTAAGTGTATTTCTCATTTATATTTGTTATAATTATTTAGTTATAATTGAGCTGAATCAATGGTGTTAACTTGATCAGTTCTATAATTATTGCAGTTCGGCAATTCACGAGTCTTGAAGGAGATGAGGGCACGTTCAGGTCAATTATGTAACCACCTCATTACGGCAGCAATTTCAAGTAGAACATTTGATTTTGTCACATTTTATTGTTACAGCTCAACTTTAACTAAATAATGTGATGATAACGTAAATGCAATGAGATATCGTACTGCCGCAAAATGACTATAGTGTATGATTGTTTCCAATAACAGATAAGTTATATTGGTTTGAACGTCACGGGCAAGTCTACAGCAAACGTGGTCAATGAAAATGACAGAATTGTAATTTTCTTTATAAAATTCATTGTATTCACGATCATCTTTTTATCTACAGTTTTTCTGATATATGTATGAATAAGGACGAAGAGTTTCACTAACTGCTTGGAATACAACATACTTTTCATATTTAATTTGTTAAGAGTATAACATAATGTTCTCTTGAAACTTTCATTCATTTTAAAGTAAAATCTCAGTAACATCTGATTTTAATATGTATTGGACAATTCATAATAATAAATACGTGTGTTTCTTTAAATTTTAATTAAATAAGCAAAAGTAGTAAGTGATATCACTGAGTAAACATAGTTCTTACAATAATATAATTATTTACATTTTATCGTAGTATTTTTGTATATTTAATATCTAATTCATAAAAATTACTCAGTAACTCTTTGTGTTTAAATGCCATACGATTCTGTTAAGAACATCATTAACGATTACTAAAATTAACAGGTAACAATTGAATCTTTTGAGAATAAAAGAATAATTTAATGTATTCACACCTCTCAATATGAAATGTAAAAATCATATGGCATTGATTAATTCAAATTTTACCAAATTAATAAATGTTTTATTACAGGTATTGTGTATTATCCAGGTTTTCGTATTACTTAAAAGTATGAAATAAAGCGTTGTTTTAGGAAATAATGTTACATTAATAGAAATTTATGCCCGCCAAAGCTACTTCGTTTGCCACACACGCCCCAGATTAAATTAATTATCGAGTCTTTACGCAGTGCCTCCTCAAATATTGCCCTTCGAATTTGGTGAAGAGCCTGCCAACGCCGGAGACATGGCTTCAATATCTTGTGCGGTGAGCAAAGGCGACCAACCCCTAAATATTTCCTGGGTTTTCAACGGACAAGTTGTATCTAAAAATAACGATTTAGGAATTGACATTACGAACATCCACAAAAAAACTTCCATACTAAACATCGATTCAGTGAGTGGAATCCACAGGGGCTCATATTATTGTGTGGCGACGAACCCGGCTGGCTCTGCTAATCACAGCGCAGTACTTGAAGTCAATGGTATACGACCCACATAACAAATGCTTGCTTTTCTTTCGCTTCTCTAGTGTAGCGCCAATATCCTGTTATTAAAATCCCGTTTGAATATATTTTATCACAAACTCAGTTCCGCCACAAATAACTCCATTTGAATTCGGAGAAGAGATTCTTAATGAGGGCGAGACAGCCTCAGTGTCCTGCGTAATGAGCAAGGGTGACCTGCCGGTCACTTTCAAATGGCGCTTCAACGGAGAAGAGATCAGACCCCGCAACAACCTCGGCATCGTGCTCACCACTATAAGCAAAAAAACTTCCATCTTAAATATTGAGGCTGTCAGTTCAGTCCACCGGGGCTCCTATACTTGTACCCTTAAGAATGAGGCCGGAGAAACCAATCATACGACTCTTCTAAGTGTTAATGGTTCGCTTAATCCCCTTTTAGTTATACTTTATTTTAAATTTTAATGCTTTTCACCAAACACAGTTCCTCCTCAAATTTTACCCTTCGAGTTCGGCGATGAGCCCGCCAACGCTGGCGACACTGCTTCAGTTCAGTGTGTTATGAACAAGGGCGATCTACCGGCTAACTTCTCGTGGAGCTTAAACGGCAGGAAAATATCTCAGGGCAATACTTTGGGCATTGCCATAGGAAGCATGAGCCGAAAGATGTCCATTCTTAATATTGATTCTGTAAACGGAACACACCGTGGGATTTATGTTTGTCACGTGGAAAACATGGCTGGACAAGTGAATCATAGCGCCACACTGGAAGTTAATGGTCCTTGTTGTGACATTTGTTTGTAGACTTTTAGATCAAATAGTCAATATGTTTGCGTATTAAAATAGCTTACCTTGGCAGTTTTACCCCAAATCCATCCCTTTACCTTCGGCGACGAGTCAGCCAATGCAGGCGACACTGTGGGAGTTCAATGTATGGTAGCTAAAGGTGACGCTCCGATCACTATCACTTGGCACTTAAATGGAAAAGACATCAGAGAGATTCCTGGAGTAACGGTGACTAAGATTGGTCATAAATCCAGCAGTCTTTCTATAGATTCTGTATCCTTCATTCATACTGGAGTGTACACTTGCCTAGCTACCAATCAGGCCGGTCATGCCAATTATTCTTCCGAACTCTCGGTGAATGGTAAAGCTTCGTTTTAATAAATTGTAAACTGAAGCTTGCTTAAGTTTTACATTTTGCTATTTCCTTTCCGTTCATTCCTTCCTTTTGTTTTGGGGACAACATATCTAGATTACTCAAAAAAAACTGAGTACTTTTGAAGTACTACATTGTTTATACATACGTATTGCAAATGATAACGATAACAGTTGGGCAAATATTAATTTTTGCACGATTTTAGTTGCACCGCAGGTTACCCCCTTTGATTTTGGAGAAGAAATACTTAACGCTGGGGACACTGTCTCGTTAACATGCACTGTAGGAAAAGGGGACCTGCCATTAAAAATTCACTGGCAACTTAATGATGAAATTTTGAATTCGGGCAATGGTATATTGATAAATCGAAATGGAAAAAGAATATCCATGTTAAGCATAGAAAATGTCCAACACGAACACATCGGCAATTATACATGCATTGCGGAAAATCAAGCTGGTCGCAGTAGCCACAGTGCAGGGCTGAGCGTGAATGGTACCGTTTGGAGAACAATATTATTATTTGATACATGCTTTGTTTGCACATAGTTTTTTATTTATGATTTTATGTATGACACTATCCTGTTAAACATAGGTTCCAAATATTTTAAAGAACTCGCTTTGCCGCCTCATTTAATTCAACGACGATATGAGATAATAACCAAAATGTATATATTTAATTTAAATACGCGTGTGTGGCAACGATATTCACCATTCCAACATAATGAACTGTACACAGTATTTCCAAATCCATATTTTTGTCATTTAGTTGCGCCACAAATTATGCCATTCGATTTTGGAACTGATCCCGTAAATGATCAAGAAATGATAGTTGTTATATGCACGGCCAGCAAAGGCGACTTCCCGCTGTCTATACAATGGTATTTTAATGGAAAAACGGTGAAGTCCGGTATAAATGGCGTTACGCTGACGAACGCTAAGCGGACTAGCCAACTCACAATAGAATCCGTGACACATATCAACCAGGGAAATTATACATGTACTGTTAAAAACCAAGCTGGTGAAGTCAACCATACAGCCGAACTCTATGTTAACGGTATTTTATGTACACTTTTCTTTACACAGTTGTAAGTTTTTAAGGAAATGATTATAATTTACGTATTTATTTGCTTACACCTCCTTCTATAGTCCCTCCGCAAGTTACGTCATTTGAATTCGGAGAAGAACCAGTAAACGCCCAAGAAATGGTTTTGGTCACATGTGCAGTCAGTAAGGGTGACCAACCTTTGAAAATAGAATGGTACTTTAACGGAGTTAAAGTTAAATCTGGTGATATAGGAATATCACTATTGAATACTAAACGTGCAAGTCAACTGAGTATTGAATCTGTTAGTCACCAAAATCAAGGAAACTATACTTGCGTTGTTAAAAATGAAGCTGGTTCAATGAATTACACTTCTCAGCTATTTGTTAATGGTATATCCATCCAGTAGATCCACAGCTTAGTAGTCTAGAAATTTGTGCCTTGTTTTATTAACCCTAAATCCTGTCCTTGGTAACTTTGGCGGGCCATAAAGTTATTCATTTATGTAAATCATAAAATAATACTAGACACCAGGTAATAAAAAATACAGAACATTATATTAAGCGAATAGTAACATTAATTTCAGTGGCACCAGTCATTGCTCCATTTGAATTCGACGAATCAGTTTTTTACGGTGAAGGAGTTCAAGTAATGTGCCATATTCCAAAGGGAGACAAACCCTTAACTTTCAAGTGGAGTTTCAGTGGCGGAGATGTGAGTTTACTCGCTGGGTTGAACATAATGAATGTTGGGGACAGGGGTTCAGCTCTTATAATACCGACTGTCACGGCCAAGCATTCAGGCAATTATACGTGCACCGCCTCCAATGTTGTCGCCCGAGATAGCCACTCCGCAACGCTCAATGTGAAGGGTATACGCTCACAGTTGAATAGTGTCCGCTTTTCTTGTTTGTGTTTTTCCCAACTGTACCCTTTGTAAAAATCACATTTACTATGTAATGAATCTACAACTCTTGCAGTTGCTCCCATTATATCGCCATTTGAATTTGATGAAGCTGTATTCTATGGGGAAAGCATTCAAATAATGTGTCATGTACCAAAAGGAGATATGCCAATCAAACTTACATGGTCTTTTCGCGATCGCCCTATTGCAAGTACTGACGCCGTAATAATCACAAAAATGGGAGATAGAAGCTCAATATTGGCAATCCCATCAGTGACAGAAAAACATTCTGGAAATTATACGTGCTCAGCATCAAATATTGTAGCCAGTACAAAACACGCGGCTCTATTAAATGTTCAGGGTACACGAATGTATATTTTTTGTTTCATAAGTTATTTTTAGTTTACCTTTTTTGCTTTCCTTCACCAGTTCCTCCACACATCGTTCCATTTGAAGCCGAGGAGCCAGTTTTTGCTGGGGAATCGGTACAATTGAATTGCCATGTATCCAAAGGCGATGTGCCTCTTACCATTACATGGAGTTTTCACGGAGAAGAGCTATCTTCTCACCAAGGAATTACTACAACGAAGATTGGCCAGCGGACATCGTTGCTAACCATTTCTATTGCAACTGCTAGTCACAGCGGCGAATACTCGTGTCATGCTGGCAACCACGCCGGGCTGACCGTCCACTCAACCTTTGTCAATGTTCATGGTATCTCCCCCACCCCTTCGAATCCCATGCCTCCGCAGCACGCTGCACGCTTGCCTCAGTAATAATTTGGGCTTTCTGAATTAACAGTATTGCCATACATCGTACCCTTTGAAGCGGATGAATCAGTGTTTGCCGGTGAAACAGTCCAGCTCAACTGTCATGTATCAAAGGGCGACTTACCTCTAGATATCAAGTGGTCATTCCATGGATATGAAAATGTATCATCAAATCTTGGCATAATGACTACTAAAATGACTTCTCGTACCTCATTTCTTTCAATCGCCGCGGCTACTGCGGCTCACAGTGGCAATTATACTTGCATTGCCAAGAATAGTGCTGGATCCACTAACCATTCCACTGTCCTTAATGTTCATGGTCAGTTTCATTTACTCATTATATCATAAATCACTGTATTTTATGTTCGTCACTGTCTTTCGGTGCTAAACGATATGTTAGCAGAATAAGCATGAGTTCCGCTTGCATATCTACAAGCAGCGTAAGCTTTTTTTTCTTTTGTATTTAAATCCTCTCATTCTGTTCGTTTCTTTCATACAGTTACACCGAACATATTACCGTTCGACGTTGATCAAGCCTTGTTTTCGGGAGAGTCTGTACAAATGATGTGCCATATTTCAAAGGGAGACGTCCCTTTGGAAATTTTTTGGGAATTTAATAGACATATGCTTTCGGGTGAGCTAGGAACGTTCTCAAAAGTGGGCGAACGATCTTCAGTATTAGTGTTACCATCGCTCACTGGTGCCCACAGTGGAAACTACACATGCATAGCAAAAAACCGCGCTGGAGTAGCTTCTTATTCTACTGTTCTCAAAGTTATCGGTACATACCATATTGTTAGGTTTATTTATGCAATAATTATAATATATCCCCTTGTAGTAACCTATATTTTTTATTACCTATGCTTATTTTTGTTTTCTCAAGTGGTTCCGTACATTATCCCGTTTGAAGTTGAAGAATCTATATTCGCCGGCGAGTCTGTACATCTTACTTGTCACGTATCAAAAGGAGATCGACCTCTTCAAATATCATGGAGTTTTCAGGGAACTGAAATTCCTTATCATAACAATATGGGTGTTACTACTACTAAGCTAGGTGAAAAGGCATCAGTTCTTAGCATACCGACAGCAATGGGTCAACACAGCGGTAACTACACCTGTACGGCTAGTAACCGCGCTGGCCGCGCACACCACTCTGCACTGGTCAACATACATGGTATTCGCAGCGCCCCTTTGTCTATTAGAAACTTCTAATAGTAATTCTTATGGCCTCCATAGAAATATTTTGCACGTTTAGATTGATTGTTAGTTATTTTTCGTTTTTGATCAGTTCCACCCCATATACTGCCTTTCGAGATCGAAGAGTCTATATACTATGGAGAATCTATACAAATGACCTGTCATGCCAGCAAAGGAGATCGACCGATGTCCGTTACTTGGACATTTGAAGGACAAGATTTGTCAACCCACTCAGGAATTAAAACTATGAAGATTACCGAACAGACGTCCATTTTAACGATAGCTTCCGTAACGGATGCCCACAGTGGCAATTATACTTGTATAGCAAGAAATAAAGCTGGGGAAGACAGATATTCTACTCCACTTCATGTTAAGGGTAAAATAGTTAAATGTTACCTACAGCTTGTTGATATGTGCATCACTAATATTATACCAATTTTCTTTGCTCAGTTATCCCCTACATCAAATCGTTTGAGTTGGACGAAGCCGTATTCTCAGGCGAACCCGTGCATCTTGATTGTTATGTACCAAAAGGCGACTTACCTCTAAGTATCACATGGAGTTTTCAAGGAAAACCTGTAACAAGAAAAATGGGCATAACTACAACAAAATTAAACGAACGCGTCGCTGTACTAGATATTTCGGCTGCTTCTGGAGATAATAGTGGAAATTATACATGCACCGCTGCTAATAAAGCCGGCATTGCTAACCACACTGCTGCCCTCAATATAATTGGTATCGTAACCTAGTGATCGGATAGTTTGCTTTCTGTTTAGTTCTTCCTGAGGCCCAACCATATATTTTCGAAGTAACCGTTATTAACTACAGACAGGCTGCGTGTAATTGTAACGTAATAATTCAGGGGGTAAGATTTCTTGACGTGTATCTTTTTCTAATGTCTTGATATTAACGATATAAATTATTGTTACGTCGTATACGTTATATAGAGGTCTTAAAATTAAATTCACTAACATTATGCAACATTCTTTTTGCTCAGTTATACCTCATATCAAACCGTTCGAATTGGATGAAGCCGTATTCTCGGGTGAATCGGTACATCTTGACTGCCACGTACCCAAAGGCGACTTGCCGCTTAATATAACGTGGAGCTTTCGAGGACAACCAGTAACAAGAAAAATGGGTGTAACTACTACAAAACTAAACGAACGCGTCTCCGTAATAGATATTCCCACAGCTTCAGGAGCTAATAGCGGCAATTATACATGTACAGCGATGAACAAGGCCGGCAACGTGAATCACACAACTGTGCTCAACGTTATCGGTACCGTAACCTATTAATCGGATGATGCTTGCTTTCTCTTTAGTTCCTCCTGTGGTCCAACAATTTTCGTTCGGAGAAGTCGCTATAAATTCTGGACAAGTTATAACTGCAGCTTGTTCGGTAATTGAGGGCGATCACCCATTACACCTTCGATGGCTCTTTGACGACGAACCAATTAAACCAAGATCCGGAGTGACCGTGTTTAATATAGGCGAAAGAAGTGCTATCCTCAGTATCGCTTCAGTATCGCACACACATGCTGGGAACTATACCTGTGTCGCAGAAAACGAAGCCGGAACCCATTCTCACACTTCTTCCTTAATTATTAACGGTGCTTAATTATTTAAGCGATGTACATACTTGTTACCTCAGTAAATTGTATATTCCAGCTATCTTTTAGTAGATTTCAAAATGACCTTTCTTTCATATTATTTAAATATGGTTCTTTTATGTACCAATCTTTCCAGTCCCTCCGAACATTCTGCCATTCTCGTTCGGTGAAAAACCAGCATTTGTTGGAGAATATTTACAGGCGTCATGTACTGTAAATTTGGGTGATCTTCCACTTACAATTACTTGGATGTTTAATGGGCATCTAATATCACAAAGAAACAACGACTACTCTATGAGTCACTCTAAACGGAGTAGTTTACTTATTATTGAATCTGTGGACGCAAAACACGCTGGTTCCTATACATGCGTTGGTGAAAATCGCGCAGGGCGATCAACGTATTCTTCAGATTTAGTAGTCTATGGTTAGTCGGTTTATAGATGGTAGATTCATATTATTTTATCATTTAGATAATATTTGTTTCAGTTCCTCCCAAGATAGCACCTTTCGCTTCCGGTCCGGAACCGGCTTTTTTAGGCGACTATTTTGCTCTCCAATGCATAATAACACATGGCGATCAACCAGTCCGCATCGAGTGGACTATTAATAATAAAACCGTGAGCGCCGTCTCCGGAGCACGAGTTAGTAACATCGACCGAAGAAGCAGTGTACTCACTATCGAGTCCGTAGATGCAAAGCACGCGGGCGTGTATAACTGTACAGCGAGTAACACCGGTGGTGTCGTTTCTCATTCTACTGAACTGGTAGTTAAGGGTGCGACATGATAATTTCATCAGTTTCGCTTCTGATCTCCCGTTTTATCTGTTTAACATGATTTATGCTTCATAAAATTTTTATTGTCCCAGTTCCGCCCCTCATAGTGCCGTTCAGTTTCGGGGAGGTGCCGTCCAACCCTGGCGACGCTGTGGTAGTCAACTGTGTCGCCACGAAAGGAGACTTACCGCTCGATATATCATGGACGTTCAGCAGCGAAACTATAGACTCGAGTCTCCATCGAGACATAATGACGACTCCATTAAGTCCTCGAGCGTCCGTTCTCACAATAAATTCCGTGAGCG